>PVJD01004482.1:0-135767 GCA_004026545.1 Mormoops blainvillei | reverse complement strand
CACGAGCCTCAGGGTCTTCTATGACCTGGAATTGTGTGATAAAATATCTCACTTTAAACTGATGTTCCACACAAGCAAGACTTAGTTCTATGAATCAAAAATAGCCTCTTTGCCCGGCAACACTGTAAGTAAGTTCTAAGTGTTGCCAAACATCTCAAGCTGGCAGACACCAGTGCCTTCCTTATTGTCCTCTCCAGGGTCTCAGAAGGATCAAATGTCTCAATTCAAGAAAACAGCCAGGGAGTTTCAATAAATGGTTAAAAAAGACTTTGGTTCTGATCAAGGCAAATCTCTAGAAGCAAGAGAAGAGATGCCTTACTGGGTCTGATTCAGTTTTCTCCAGCTGTGGTTTATTTCCATGATTTGTAACTCAGAGTTATCAACATTATATTATATGCCTATACACAGGCCTTCATACACACATACGCCTATTGAAATCCCCTAGGGTGACATTCCCATATTCAGACTCGCAAACTGGCCATGGTGCTGAGCTCAAGCACAGGTTAAGAAAATAACTCCAGGGTGGAATTCTAAACAACTGGGAGCTTGACTGTTGTTATTGTTGCTGCTTAATTTTTAAAGACAGCCTCTCATGGAAAATCAGATGCCAAGGGAGAGTCACATGACTGAAAAAACAATAAGCAGATGAAGGAATATAAGGCATTTGTGTACCAAATTAGAATTGTCTAAAATCTGACTGAGGTTAACAGCTAGATTGTGATAATTTAAAGAATATTTATTCTTGTTGCCCTAAAGAAAATGGGTTTGTGCTAAAGTATAAGCAGTAAAGGAAAAGCTTATTCACAACACCTACAGAACTGCTTGATATGTGAATTATTTGCTACAGTTGTAGAAGAGCAGGGAGAGATTGGTAACAAAGGAAACTGAGCTCTACACTCTTCAGGGGACCAGGACCTCAGAGCTGAGCTACACCGCCAGGTCTAACAATGATTCGGCTGTCGGCTGCGGAGAAGGTGTGAGACTAGAAATTAGGTCTCTGACTCAGAGTTGCAGCCTCCCATCAAAAGGCATTTCATTCCCTCCCCACCATGCTGATGGCCTCATAAATCAGTCACCCTTCATACCTCTCTCTTGGACCTTATCCCAGAGCTTCCACTGGCCTCTTGGATCTGCTGAATGCTGGAATGTTGCTTTTTTGACCAGCTGGTGGGTGGGAAGGCAACTTGTTGTCATTCTCTGCAAAGTGGGAAACAGTATTTTCTCATGCTCCTGGGCCTCTCAGCAAGGGTGACAAAGTGAAATACAAGCTTCACTCTGCTTCTGAATAAATAAAAGCCTATTAGCCTATTAACTCTTAATTATTTTTCTGCATCATATTCTCCCTACCAGGAACTGAGACCTATTTTATCTATTAATCCCCCTTTTGAGAGGTCTCTCTGAGACCTATTAATCTCCCTTTTGCTTGAAACCCACGTCCATGCCTTCATTCTTGTGAGTAGTCCTGGTGTCAAAGGCTGTCGTCAGGGTTTATCTCTATCTTCATGCTGTTCGGTGACTGCTTTGTACTGACTTAGCTACAACATGTGTGAGACTTGTAGAAATGGTGGCCCATCCTGATGTTCAGCCCCTATTCATTTATTTGATCTTTTAGCCACCAACATTTTTTCAACTTCCTCTCACTAGTCTGTGGATTACAGATTTAAGGCTACAAATACATAACTGACACCATCAAAAAGTTCCAATTCATACAGAAAATGTGGAGGTAAGAAAGTTTAAGATAAGTCAGAAAGAGTAGCTACCAGATATGCAATATAATTTCAGGAGACTTGAAACCTTATGAGAGCCTTAATTAAAGGCTTGAAATTTGTATATGTATTTAAAAATACTTTGTTATGAAAATAAAGAAAATTCCCTATAATCATTCAGAATGGGGGGTGGGGTGGGAAGGAAAGGTTGACGAAAGAGGAGCAAAAACAGATTCTACAGTGATGGTTGTAATGTAATAGGACATCATCCTCAGAGTTTTGAGAGGAAAAGCCTCTAAATAAAAAATTCTATACTCAAATAGTTGTATATAAAATAGGATCGCCAGGTTTAGCAAATAAAAAAAGAGGCCACTCAGTTAAATTTGAATTTCAGATAAACAATGAATACGTTTTTAATATAAATATGTCCCAATATCACACACTTATACTAAAACATATTGTCTACCTAAAATTCAAATGTAACAGGGTGTCATGTATTTTATCTGTCAACCTCAATATAAAAGACATTTAAATTTCAGACATCAAAAAACTCAAAGATTTACCATACCCTCCATTTCCTAAAACAGCTACTTGAGATATTCACAAAATAAAGAATTTAAAAATTTGAATAAGACAGTCATGGTTTAAGGGGATTAAGGGCCAACAATTAACACTAAAACTAAGTTTAAAAATTGTACATATGGTTAAAACTCTAGGAGAAATTACATATTATTTTTAAATGATTATTTAAAACTAATACAAATAATAATAATTTGGAGTCTATAATCTTAGATAACATTATCAAGAAGTGAAGGCCACCAATGAATGGGGACAATTTTAAGCATATTCAGAGGACATTTCACACAGTGTAGCAAGGTTAGGAAGAGAAATGACAACACAGCTTATTTTGCAGGGTGTGGTTGCATTTGTTATGTCATTTGAACATTATCTCATTTGATTCTCACACAAGCCCAAGAGAGCTGAAAGAATTAATAAGTTTAGCAAGCACACATTTTTTTCACCTATACAGTTGAAAAAGTGAGGCTCAGAGGGTCACCCCCTGTTTAGCCACAAGTAAGTAGCAACATCCTTTCTCTAAGTTCAGAGGCTTATTCCAAACTAAAATGAAGTGTTCTGTTAAGTTCATCCAACTCTCAAATCCAGCTCATTGTTAAATAAGAGGTCAGGGAAGCCACTCCCACTTCATAAATATTTGCTGCTTGAGTAACCTTGTTGGGTAAATTAAGGTGTTTGTATTGTGCGAGTTCCATGTGCCCAATCACATTCTCCGCAGGATGTAGAAATGGTATGAAACATAACCCCTGTCTTCTAGGTTTAAAATCCAAGAGGAAGCAACTTCTCGCATCTCTTTTGAACACAAGTGTCCTTCATTCTGAAACAGTCCGTCCACTCTGTAGCTCTGATCAGAGCTCCATTCTCACAGAGACAGAAAAGAAAAGGAGTGCAACATGATCCTGCCGCTGTAAGGGAAGCTGGCTTGATAAAAACAAAAAACAAAAACAAAAAACCCTCTGATTTGGGCTGCCGCCTAAAAGACGTTGGAGATTTGAGTTGCACTCCAGTCGCCAAAGATGATCTCTGCAACAACCTGACAGTGAATCCTCACTTGGGGGACCTCACTGAGGAAACACAGAATACAGGGTTGCTGTCAGCACTGGACCTCATTGAGGTCAATCCTCAATTGGCTGCTTCAGTGGATGAACCCAGGCTATAGCTGGCCTGGCCATAGTTGTGATTGCTTCAAGTTTTGGTCAGACGAGGCATGGAGGGCAAAATGTCTATGACCAACTTCCTACTCCCAGTGCACCAGATAAATCAAAAAGTGAAGAATGAATGTGAGTTTAGGAAATACTTTGTGCTGACACATATTCGTCACAATGGGCATTCCAGAGTTATAAGCTATTTGAGAAGAAAAGAAATTCTACTGCCTTAATAAGAACATTTGTGCATGCTCACAATTGTAATATTTCCTTTTCCTCTCCACTTTGATGACCAAGTAATACTACCATAAATGTAAAAAAACAAAACAAAACAAAACCGATAATAAAATGAAATAAAGTCCACTTACAGAGGAAGCATACATGGGACAACCTGAAAACTTCAGGGAAGGGTTTTGTTTTTGAGCCAAAACATTACAAAACAGTATTCACAGAATGATTCCAATGTTTAAAATCTGTATATTTTTAGTTGTTCTTATTTTTAGTGGTACATACACTGTGTCTGGAAGGATGTTGACTTTTCAGACAAGGAGATGAGAGACAAGGCGTTCAGGCAGCCACGCTAGTGTCCTGGGAAGGGGGACACACAGTAAACACTAAAGCAGGTGGCTGAAAGCATGAACGTGCCTGTGGCACTGCCACTCACACGGGCAGCCGTTCAACTTCTTTGGGTTTTGGTTTCCTCATCTGTTAACTAAGAATAATAATGCTACCTCAGGGTGTCATTGCAAGGATGTCATATGATACTTTCTATAAACTGTTCAGCTCAAAAACAAACTCAACAGAATGAATATTGTTATTACTATTATTATTACTAACGGAAACTAAAACTGCTGGTGAGAGAGGACACCGATTACAGAAAGTTTTAAAAACCATGCAAAATAGTTAAGGAAAATTAAGTGTGAAGGGTGCATTAGAGAGGCATCACTGGGCTCCAAGAGGGAAGTTGTGAGGCGGATATGATCCAGGTAAAAGGTGGTGTCCGTAATTCATTTCCTAAAGCTGCTGTAAGAATACCACAAACTGGGTGGCTTAAAAATAATAGCAACGTACTGTTTCACAGTTCTGGAAGCCACAAGCTCAGATCAAGGTGTCAGCAGGGTCATACTCCCTCCAAAAGCTTTAGGGAAGGATCCATTCCTGCCTCTTTCAGCTCCTGGTGGCTCTAGCATGCTTTGGCTTGTGGCTACATCCCTCCAAATGCCAAGGCCAAATCTTCAAATCTCTCTCCATTGTCTTACCATTGCCTCCTTACCTTGATGATATCCTTTGCCATTTAAGGTAATAGTCAGAGGTCTACCTTTTAAGTAAGCTATCTATCACAGGCCCGATATCTTGGGGAGACATTTTTCAGCTCACCACAGGTGGTAAAGACCTAGGCAGAGCAGATTATCTAATAGTCTTGGAGCTCCCTACAGCCAAATGTTAGTCCTCGGTATGCTCGGTCCCAGGCCAGTGGCAAAGAGCTGGCATTGGTAGGGGGAAGCACTCACCAGCAGCTATTTGCCAAGTGGGATGGCGTTACCAGTACAAACTAGCAGAATATAAACCCTGAGTGTGGGATAGAAATGGCGTGAGGGAGGTAGCTACAAGAGGCTTTTTACAGGCAAAATTTATGGACCTGGTTATGAAAAATGAAGTTCAGCAGACAGACAGATTTCACTCTCAGCAAGAAAGACATAAGGGCTTGTTTTCAAAGTAAAGCGAGGGTAAGACTCCCAGGATGTTTCCCAGTGCATTCTGCATCCCTGATGCTGCCAGACCAGCACAGGGCTGCCTGGGAGACGTTAATAAATTCATTTCTCAGTATGCAGGCCTGGTGAGGATCCTGGCATGAAGCTGCCAGCTATAGCAATGTGTTGGAACAGACTGTTTACCCAGCTCCCGCAAACATCTCTAAACCCAGGAGACAACCCTAAATTAGGGGGAAACGGGTTCTTTCAAGATAGTTAGTGCCCTCGCCCGAAAGTACTAATAGAGGGTTGCTTTTTAGCTCCTTGTGAGCCGATTAAAAAGGTCCATGGGTCCTAATTAGCATGTGAGGTTTATTCATCTGTAAACTTGCAAAAGGAATGCTCTCTAGGGAATTTGAATCAGAAAGAACTGTTGTTCCCCTCGCCCTGATTTAACTACAAACAAAGACAATTTGCCTGTTTTTACTGCTAGGCAGGTACTGGAAAGGAGGTTGCTTCTTGGTGATTTTTTTCAAATACTTATTAGACATCAGTGCAGGCTTCAGTGATACAGCAATTCAGCTTTTAGTACTTTCAATAAGAAAATGATATGAATCCTAATTAAAAGTGCATAATTTGATCCAAAGGCCAGGAAAGTAAGAACTGAGGTAAAAAGAAGAACTTACACTCCATTCTTTGCACTGATGAATAATACCCATGATGGGGACTCTATGCTTGACTGGAAGATCTGTGGTGAACATTACAGAGAAAGAATTACAAAAGCGCCATTTGTACTTACTGCCAAAGTGGAGTTTGTTTGCTGTAAATGAAGTAAGAGATAGTCAGGAGTGAAGAAATTCCAGAAGTTCCCCAGGACTCAGACAAAGGACACTGATACAGAAGAGAGACCCTGTTCTAAGGCTGGTTCATCAGGAATGAGAAAACTCTGGAGGTGCCCCAGGAATAGGACAAAGGACATCGAGACAGGACAGAGACCCTGTTCTAAGACCAGTTGCCCCCACTTCCTGGAAAAGCACTGAATCATGATGAATCATGACTGCACCTGCACAAAAAATGCTACATGACCCCTACTTCATTATAATAATATTATAATAAATTAGCATTGTGGGACGCCCTCTCCCAAGTAGGCAATCAAGGAAAATCATGGGAGACCGCATGCGTAGTAGCTTAAAAGTAATATAACTACTTTTACATGTACAATAAAAACCCACCAAAACTAGTCAGAAAATACCCGCCCTATAAGAATAGAACCTCTCTAGCCACTGGTGGGTCAATCTCTGCTCAGAATTCATCAGCTCCCATGTTCTGGAGTCTATTATCACTTAATAAACCTGCTCTCTCTCTTTCTGCTATAAACTGTCTGTGTGTTCCGTTCAATTCATTGTTCACGATCACCAAGAACCTGATTACCTGTGCCCACCCACAACATAAATACCAGGTAGAAATAATAGGTTGTGGTAAGTCTGAGTCTCACTCCACCCACCCCTGCCCACACACTAACAATGTGAATTTATTTCATTTTCTGTTGTTATGAACCTCAAAATTCAACAGACTCACCACCAAAAAGCAACCAAGTCCTGCTCTATACGGACTCCCACAAGGGGTTACACAGCTTCAAAAAAACAACCCTTGGTTTCCAGGAGTTAACACTCTAACAATCCTCTACTTTTCATTGCCTAGGCAAAAATTATTTCCGTTTCATTACATTCATTTGTTACAGGTGCTTACATTTTATTTTTCAAAAGAATAGGACTAAAAGACTGCAGAACATGATTCAACCTATATTTTCTAACTCCCTATCTCTAGCAAATCTCAGGATTACTTCCCCGTTCACAGCCACATACTTCACTGGTTCTGTTTTTTTCTTAAGAAATGTGTAATAAATCCTAGGAAGCAGGACTGTTTAACACTCAGCCAAACACTTTCACGACATGTCCTAAGGTTGGACTCACTGTACGGTCAATCAACAACTCCATCTTCCTACATTCAGACACCCAGACCCTGCCTTCAGCTCCCAAGTGTCCCCACCATCTACTCCTGGCAAACTTTGTCCTGACTGAACAGAAATCAGTCATTGGACAAAAAAGGTACCAGCAAGAAGATGACTGGCCCTAATCTAGATACTTTTCACACTCCAAAAGAGAAAGAGTCTTGACCAGAACAAGAAATGAGAATGAGGCAGTGTGGCAGCCATGAGAATGGGTCCTCAAATATTCTACTGCTGGAGTGCGACTGACCAGGGTCCCAGCTCCATGCTTCCCAGGGCTGCTCCCGTGGTCACTAGACCACAGCAGGGACACTAAGGCAGGTCTCTCTGTGGGACATACGGCACTCTTCCCACAGAAAGCTTTGCCAAACTTTCATTAGAGTGGCAGTGCACTCTAAGTCACTTCTATGCAAACATCGTTTCTTCCTTCCCTGCGGTCAAACTTGCACTATGGTCTGATGGCTTTCCCACCCTCTCCAGGCTTCCTCCCTATTTTCTTTCACAGGCATTTTCCCTGATAAATTTCTTGCTGGGAGTGAATGGTCTCTTGTCTCCACCTCCAGCCCCTGCCCACCTCCCTCACTGTGTTCCAACCACCCTGTGAGAGGAGGGCAAGCTCAGATATTCACCAGAGTGCCCCCTCTGAAGACCCCTTTGGGTACCACACAGAAGCAGCTGCTACCACCTGAGAACAGCCTATCATTTAAGCACCGTTTCCTTCCAAGGTATTTTTAATTTCAAATTAAAAATTTCCTCAACGTGATGCAGCTTTTCATTTCTCTATATAAACCCCTGTTTTTCTACCTGCTTCTGCTACTTCTCTTAGAAGTCCTAACTTTTAACTGATTTGTTCCCATCATATACGAACTGTATTGACATCTAACCCTCAGAACTGCCCTTCAAAATTATTCCTACTGCTTGGAGGCCCTCATAGGCATTGTGGGTAGGAGAAACAACAGGGGATCTTGAGACAAAAAACCTAGGTCTAAGTACTGGCTTTCTCCATTACTACCTACATGACTGTGTATGACTGACTTAGTCTCTTCAGATTCCTGGTCTGTTAAAATGGATAAAGTTCCTCCTGGTTATCTCACATCTTTGTTACGTGGAAGAAATGGAAGGAAAGGAGAATTGTCTATAAGCTATAAACCTGCTGTGCTAATAAAAGTAAACATTTCTTAGTATTCATTATGGGCTAGGCACTGAGTTTTAGGTGCTTATCTCATTGCATTCTCATAATAACCTCACAGTTATTATTCTTATTATTCCCATTTTACAGATGACTATACCGAGGCACAGAGGACTTAAGTATCTTTATACTGGTAGTAAATAGTGGTCATCTGTCAGGGAAGCTTACTTACCACTACACTGAGGTACTCCCAAGTATAATTAATATCTTAAAGTCATTGTTAGAAATTGAGAATGACCATGCCCTTGCCCTGGCCTTTCTGGGGTAGAAGGCAACACTGTTGGGAAGGACTCTCTCCTGCAACCCTTTTCTTCCCAACTGTAGATCCCTTTGCAAGGTTGATTTGGAGGAATCAGAACTACTTATTGCTTACAAGGGCTTTTTTGTGTCTATTTGTTATGTTTTGGGGGACATATTTGGCAAACAGAATGTTCCAAATTGTATTCTTTTGAAGTATGCTATACAGAAGCCTGCTTTTCCAAGACAGACAGCAGAGCAGAAACAACTGAACATATTTATGCCGGTGAAATTTCAGATTGCACTGGTAGCTGGGTATAGCAAGGAATTTCTCAAATGTCAGTCAAGTACAGACCTCAGACCCCAGTCTGAGAAATGCCAATGTATACTAGACAGATACCATATGACCTCACCTATAAGTGGTACTTAATCAACAGTATAAACAAGCAAGCAAAACATAACCAACAACATTGAAATAAAAAACAAACTGACAGTAACCAGAGGGGAGGAGAGAGGGAGATAACAGGGGAAAAGAAGGAGAAGGGTCATCAAGGAACATGTGTAAAGGACCCGCCGACAAAGCCAAATGGGGGAAGGATTGAGGGTGGGAGGTAGGGAGGGGCGGGGGCTCGGGAAAGTGGTGGCAGGAAAATGTTGACAAAAGAAAAAATAGGCAGGGGAAGGCTAAGAATAGTACAGGAAATTAAGAAGTCAAAGAACTGATATGTACAACCCATAAACACGAACTAAGAGGTGTGGGGATGATGGGATGGGGTGCATGGTGGAGGGGGTAAAGGGGAGAAAAATATGGGACAACTGTAATAGCATAATCAATAAAATATGTACCCCTCGAAAAAAGATCAAATCCATAACACAGATCTCTTTAACAGTAGCTTTTAAAGTGCTTATAAAAATATATTTTAATAACAACTTTAGGAAATTTTGAAATATAGAACAAAGCGGATTACTGTAATCTGAAAATAGGCTTCTCTGTATTCAGAAATATCAATTGACTGGTTCTACCAGCTAATTTATTTACTTATGAAGACTTTAGAATAAATATTATTTTTGTAAGGATTTATAATATCCTAGTGAACACTTTCAATATTAGCATGCAGCATTTAAAACCTAAGAATAAATATATTATGACTGGAAACTAAAATAAATTTAAAAAATAGGAACAAGTTTGTAATTTATGCTAATGAGATGAAAGGACTTTTATACATTTACTATTTACTAGAATAGATATTAGAGGCAGAGCAGATATTCTGGAATAATTTTCCGTGAGGTCAGAGCTTGGTGAACGTGAGCAGATGTAGCTAACATCTGGCGCTCCACGTTGACTCCATTCTGCTTGACCACCCTGGACGTCCCCTTCCTATGTTCTCACTACCTTGACTCCAAAACTTCAGGAAAAAAAAATCCTGTCTCCTCAGTTTCCTCTTCTTGGAATTCAGCCTTGTAATTCAGGGTGCAGGGTGGAGGGGATAAGGGCGAGAAAAAAAATGGGACAACTATAATAGCATAATCAAGAAAATATACTCCCCAAAAGTAATAAAAATTAAAATTTTTAAAAAGGAAAAGAAACGCCAAACCCAAACTTTGGAAATCCAGGTTCTTATGCTGCCATCACCACTACTCAGCCCGGCTGTTCTTGTTGCCTCAACTGTACAATGAGACAGGCCAGACCAGACCTCACAGGGACCACAAACACAGACGTTGCAGACAGGTGACCAAAATGAGCCCCCTCACCCGGTAAAAGGCAGCAGCGAGCAGCAACTCAGCTTCGCTTCACTGCGGCCGTGAGGGGACTGCGCAGCCTCTCCGCACCTTCTGAGTTTTTAAGAGGAGCCTGACATTCATGTGTTTATGCAAAAAATCTGTTATTTGAAGTATAGGAAATGAATACAACATTTATTCTGTAGTATTCTGTAATGGCAATGGCACTGCTTTCTGCCCCAGCAAGGCACTGGGAGAACCACCCAAAAAATATCTCTGCGAGCCATAGTCGTGTCTTGGAAACCACCAGGTTGAGACTTTGAAAAAGACTGAGTCTCGAGCTACTTCCCCCAAGGAGCCCCACGGAGCTTCTGAAGGGTCCATGAAAATCAGGCAGGACCCTGGCTGGTGTGGCTCAGGAGAATGAGCGCTGACCTGCCGACTAAAAGGTAGCTGGTTTAATTCCCCGGTCAGGGCACAACATGCCTGGGTTGCAGGCCAGGTCCCCAGGAGCGTGTGTGTGTGTATGAGAGGCAACTGATCAATGTTTCTCTCCCTCTCTTTCTCCCTCCTTTCCCCTCTCTCCAAAAAAAAACAACAAACAACAAATAAAATCTTTTAAAAAAAGAAGAAGAAGAAAAGAAAGTCAAGAAGGTCCAAGTCTCTCCACCTCTATCAGCTTTCCCAGTGACATTCCACTGATTTGTTTTAAGAAATGCTTCCCCTGCCTGTGACTGTAACAGTTGATATTTAAGGGCAGTCCCACTCTAAGACCCACATGTCCGCAACTCCAGCAGTAGGTATAGACAGTCTTTATGGTGTGGGCTCACAGAACTGGAGCAGGGGGGCAGCATCCCTCTCAGAGGCAGCAATTCACTGCTCATGATTCTGGACTCACGGTCTTGGAGGGGTTAGTTTTTCTCCTAAGCCTTTGCATTTCGTCGAAACTGAAGCATGAAATAGCAGTTCTAGAATGAAAAGAATAATTTAAAGAAACGTCAAGTTCGGCCAGGCAACCTGTTTCAGTCCCGCTCAAGTTCTTCGAGTTTATTTAGCAGCAATGCGTAGTGGTGTTGTCATTTTCCTGAAAATGGCTCTCTAAATGGTCGTTAGTCTCGGAATGCAACCTCACCCTGCTTGTGAAACTCTTAGACCTTTCACTGCCCAAATGTTTATTCCATGGAGAAAGCAGTTGCCCGTGTTCTGGAGTGCTCACAGCAGAGAAGTTAGAAGCGACACAATAATACAAGGGTGTGGGAGCCTCCCCTGGACACGTCTGGGGGGGGGGGGTTGCTGCATATGTACAGTTGAAAGGGTGTGAAGTGTTGACCATCTTGGCAGACTCAACAAGTAAAAACTGTCACTTGGATATAGAAGAAAGTGTGTGTGTGTGTGTGTGTGTGTGTGTGTGTGTCTACCTTCATTCTCTCAGTGAAAATTCAAGTGCTCCTATAATTATTTTACCACATTATTAAACCCCTGACCTAAGGGGGAGGGGTGACTATTTAGAATAGTCTAAGGAAACCAAAGTGAATGTAACAGAACAAAAAATGAAGGAAAGAGATACAAAGACAAGAGCAGTAAAATCTCTTGAACATTGCAATGTGATTGGCTTAGTAAATTTCTCTAAGGGAAATAGCTGGAAAGTCCATCACAAAAAGTGATGTAAAACTGAGATAAAACCACTTCACAGCATTTCATCTAAAAGAGATTTTTATGTTGAGAGAGTAGGAGAAGAAAGTAAAGGATAATCTGATGTTTTCTCACATCTACACGGGCCTCTAAATCTCATCCTTACAAATCTGGAATCCTCAACCAGTGAGGTTTCCAGGATTCGCTTCACTTTCCACAACACTACATCCTCCTCTTGAGAGGGAAGACGTATCTCCCGTGCATCATCCCATTTGATCCAATTTGTCCCATATCTGGCATGAGGTGGCACTATTCCAGCACTGGGCTAGTATTCTTCTATAATTTAGTGTCTTTCTATTTGGCTAAGTGAAATCTATAAGCCTATAGCGGCACAGATAACACCAACTTCCTTGGAGGTCTGGCTAGATCATGTTCTTTTTTCAGAAACTTGTATGCATTTGGGAATAGAAACATTATAGCAATGTCTTTGATAATTTTCTGTGAGGAAATCCTCTCCCACACTGCGGTACACGTTTCATTCTCAAAGGCTTTAAGACTCTGCTGTGCTTCTAAATGAGATCAATGGTATGACCTTTCTTTGCTTTTGAGAGAAACCCGTAATTACAGGGGGTTTACAAAGCAGGATGTACACCTCTCTTCTCTGTCCTATCTGTTCAGGATGATACAAAGGCAGCACTTGAAATAAGTGCACTATTAGTGTGTCATGAACCGGAGCTCAAACATGAGAAGCATTAGTGGCAGCTCTCACTCAACCCTCATCTCTTCTGAGCTTCTAGACATAATGTATTTCAAGTGTAAAGCTAAGCATAGAAGTTGCTGAGGAAAGCACTATTATTTAGATGTTTCTTGACAGGTCCACTATATTAGGTGTCCTTTTGCTATTTCACACAAATTGATGTTTGGGCACGTGCCATTTTATTTAGTTGGTAAGACTTTCTCTACTGTTTTCCCCTTCAGCTCTCTTTGAATTTTCTCTACAAGGTATAAATACCAAGCTTCTGTATTAGGTAGAATTGTTGTCCATAAATGATCTTCAAAAGACAAAATGAACAAGTTCTAGAAAAGACCCTAGCAGTTCTTGTACAAGCTATTTCATGGTGTTTTATTCTATAAATTAGTTTAAATTTAGTTAAATTAGTGCTTTTTCTTTGCTCTGGTCAATTTTAGATTCCTCAGCCCTGAAATGGAGATTCGGATAAATACTTGGCAAAACAGATTTGATGACTGTGTCTTGTTTAATAGAGGGGAACCACCCAACCTTTCTATAATAGGTCTCTTGGCATCACTAAAATGTTATTTAGTAGCCTCTCTGGAGAATCACATTCACTTTCTCCTCATCTATAATTCCCTGAGGAGAATTCTATTTCCTACTTTCTGTAATATAAGGGATGAGTTTCATGGAAGGCTATAGTTATTTGGACAATTCCTGGCCTCCTTACTTGATTTGAGACAAAGAGAATAGGTACACTTCATCACTAATGTCTCCAGAGACTAAAATTTTGTTTCCTTTCTAGGGGATAGTTTAGAGGACTTATCTTCCCTCCACCACCACCACTACCACCTTTAAGCTTTTTCTTTGCTTAAGTGAAAGAAGTCATTTTCTTTCTTTTGCAATCAAGAAGGTGCTGCCGTTTGCATTCTGCCACTTAGATCCCTATTTCTATATTTGAAACTGGACCCTGAATTCCTAAACTAGAATGTACCACCTATCCCCTCGTTTTCTCTCATAAGCTTAAGGATGCTAGGATATGGTCGTGCTTGTGGAACTTGATAGACTTCAAATCTCTCAGAGCTTGTGCTTCTCATACATTTTCCCCTATCAGAAGAATTCAACCTTTCCTCAGGTCCTTTTGACAGGGTTCTGTGAAGCCTGCCTGCATTTCTGCATTCTGTTCTTGTCCCCTGATTAATTCCCTCAGAACGGGGAGTCGCTCTTTAACTGAGAACATAGATAATTCCCTCTCCCTGGCAACCGTTGTATGCCTTCCTTGAAAATCTCTCTCAGTCTTCCCCAGGAACTGCTGTTAAAAGAATCTGAGGGAACTTGGTAATGTTAACACTCTGAGTCCAGAAAGGCGGGAAAGCCCCCAGAGAAACAGCTCATCTTCACAAGGCGCTGGGGTGCAGAGACAGTAGTGTGCTGCGCAGACCCCTTCCATGAAGGAAGTCAGGGAGTCCGCAGCTGTGGGGAAACCCCTTGACTAAAGTCACTCCCCTTCCCACATGCCTTCACTGGTTGATGTAGGAGTACAAAGGCCAGGCCTTCTAGGCCCAACTTGGGGCAGCTCTGAAGGGCCATTCTCACTCTAGCACACCCGGTAGGCTGAGGCTGTTCTGAGGCCTGCATTGCAGTCAGCTTCTCCCTCAGCCTGCACCTGCTTCCTTCCACAGACACTGATCCCAAGGGTACTTCCTACTTACGTCCTGCACATGAAACAACCTGTTCGTGACATACAGTGGTGCTATTACCGGACAATGAACAGGACATCGTCATGGAATTCTGTCTTCTTCATCATCATCAGATGCTACTCTACGATCATTCAAAACAATTCTCACTAGTCTCTGTGGTAAACAGACCACAGAGATGAAATTGGAGTAAAAATAAGCGAATTGCTAAGGAAGAAAATCTGTAGTTTTTGCCTCATTCACAAAAATTGTCAATGGCATTGAATTGCAGGCATTTTATTTTATTGCATTATTTAACCCTCACAAAAAGTCTATGAAGTAGATATTATCCTCATTTTATGAGTAAGAAAACATACTGGGACATGTGAAATAGCTAAACCACTGGCCAAAATGGATCTAAAACTCCAGTTTATCTGAACCCAAGCCTTTGAATCTACCATTCTCATCCTTGGCTGGAACGTTCCTCCTTACGCCCCTCCTACGCCTCTGCTGCCCTGCTGAAACACTGTTGTATTCAACATAGAGTTAACGCAAACAATGCCTTACACATGTGAATTCTGAAAACTGGGCTTTGCCTACGAAAGATATTGCTCTCAAATAAAACGATATTGTGCTTACTAATCGAAGTTTACTTCATAATTTAAGATAGTATCTACTTATGGTACGTAATTGAACCTCTCTGTATAATACAGAGGTCTAATCAAGTCAAATCCTTAAAAACCCATTAAATACAGAGCATGAAACTCTAACAGGTTTTTATGTCTCTACGCTACTCCCGTTTTTTAGTATTAATGTAAAGGATACAAAGAGTCCATTCAAAAGAGGGCAACTTCAAATGGTCAATAATATATGGAAAGATCAAACTCACTAAACTAAAATAATAATATCATTTTACACACAACAGAATGGTAAATATTTTCAAGTATTATGGCACTTATTGCTGGCAAAAATGCTGATAGGAATGTGGATTGTTTCAGGTTTTGGGGAAAGTAATCTGACAGATTCTATCCCATTTAAGAACATACCTCTTTTGAATATTTGGGGGGCAGGAGATATAAAAACTCATACTTAATGGTAAAACCTTGAAAGTATTCCCTTTGAGATAAAAATGAGACAAGGATTTCTGATAACACGCCTTTAATTTACCATTATAATAGGTCCTAGACAGAGTAGTAAGACAGGTAAAATATGGGAAATTTACAAGAATTGTCAGAGAACCCTGACTGGTGTGGCTCAGTGGATTGGGTGTCAGCCTGCAAAGCAAAAGGTCAGCAGTTCAATTCCCACTCAGGGTACATGCCTGGGTTGTGGGCCAGGTCCCCAGTTGGGGGTGTGCGAGAGGCAACCAATCAATGTATCTCTTGCACATAGATATTTCTCTCCCTCTCCTTCTCCCTCCTTTCATCTCTCTCTAAAAGTAAATAAATAAAATCTTTTTTAAAATTGTCAGAGAAAACTTTCATTATTTGTAGCTAACAAAGTTTATATGTTTAGAATATCTGAAAGAACCCACAGAGAAATTACAAGAATTAGAGAGTTTTCCAAGCTTGCTTGATACAAAATTAATGTACAAGGACGCGATCACACTTCTAAATACTACCCACCATAACTGGAAAATGAACAATTTGTAAGATTTTATTTATGATGGTATCAAAAATACTCGATGGCAATGAATAATCTATCAGAAAATAACAGGCATAGCTCGAAGATATAGAGGGTTCAGTTCTAGACCACTGCAATAAAGCAAGTACCATAATAAAACAAATAACATGAAATTTTGGTTTCCCAATGCATATAAAATTATGTCAACCCACCCTGGCTGGTTTGGCTCAGTTGGATGGAGCATCATCCTGCAGACCAAAGGGTCACAGGTTTGATTCCCAGTCAGGGGACATGCCTAGGTTGTGGGTTCAGGCCCCCAGTTGGGATGTGTACGAGAGTCAGTCAACTGATGTTTCTCTTTCACATAAATGTTTCTCTTCCCTTCTGTCTCCTTCCCTTCTCCTCTCTCTAAAATCAATGAGCATGTCCTCAGGTAAGGGTTAAAAATTTTAAATTTAAATTTAAAAAATTATATTAACCCTATACTGTAGTCTACTAAATGTGCAATAGCCTTCTCTAAAAAAATAATAATAATGTATATGCCTTCATTTAATAATATTGCTTAAAAAATGCTAACCATCATCTGAGCCTGCAGTGTGACTACAATCTTTTTGCTGGTGGAAGGTGTTGCTTCCATGTTGATGGCTGCTGACTGATCAGGGTAGAGGTTGCTGAAGGTTAGAGTGGCTGTCACAGTTGCTTAAAATAAGACAGCAATGAGATTTGCCACATCAGTTGACTCTTCCCTTCGTGAATGATTTCTCTACGGTATGCGATCCAGTTTGATAGCATTTTACCAACAGTAGAACTTCTCTCAAAATTGGAGTCAGTTCCTCTCAAACCCTGCCACTGCTTTATCAACAAAGTTTATGTCATACTCTAAATCCTTTGTTGTCATTTCAACAGTCTTCACAGCATCTTCTTAAGGGGTAGAGTTCATCTCAAGAAAACACCTTCTTTGTTCATCCATAAGATGCACCTCCTTATTTTTTTAAAGTTTTATCATGAGATTACAGCAATCCAGCCATGTCTTCAGGTTCCACTTCTAATTATAGTTCTCGTGCTGTTTCCACCACATCTGCAGTTGCTTCCTCCACTGAAGTCTTGAAGCCCTTCAAGTCATCTATGAGAGCTGGAATCAACTTCTTCCAAACTCCTGCTAATGCTGACATTTAGAGCTCTTCCCATGAATTAGGAATGCTCCTAATGCCATCCGCAATTGTGACTGTTTTCCAGAAGGTGTTCGATTTACTTTGCCCAGATCCATTAGAGGAATCACTACTGAAAAATGGATTTTGTGATGGCAGACATGAAAACAACATACATCTCCTTCAGAGCCTTTGGGTGGCCAGGTACATTACTACATAATGAGTAGTAATATTTTGAAAGGAATTTTTTTCTGAGCAGTAGATCTTAAAAGTGGGCTTAAAATATTCAGTAAACCATGTTGTAAATAGCAACTGTCACCCAGGCTTTTTTTTTTTCCATATATGAGGCACAGGCAAAGCAGATTTAGCATAATCCTTAAGAAGTTTTGAAATAGTAAATGAGAGTTAACTTCAAGTTAAAGTCACAGTTGCATTAACCCCTAACAAGACAGTGAGCTTGTCCTTTGAAGCTGTGAGTCCAGGCATTGGCTTCTCTCTAGCTATCAAAGTTCTACATGATATATTCTTCCAATATAAGGCTGTTTCATTGACATGGAAAACCTGTTGTTTACTGTAGCTTCTTCAGGATAACGGTGCAGCTTCAACACCAGCACTTGCTACTTTACCTTGCACTTTTATGTTGTGGAGATTGTTTCTTTCCTTAACTCTCACGAACCAACTTCTGGGGCTTCAGCCTTTTTTTTCCGCACTGCCTCACCTCTCTGAGCCTTCATAAAATTGAAGAGAGTTTGCGCCTTGCTCCGGATTAGGCTTTGGCTTAAGGAAATGTTGCAGCTGGTTTGATCTTCTGTCCAGAGCACCAAAATGTTCTCTACATCAGCAATAAAATCTTTTGTTTCTTATCATTCATGTGTTCACTAGAATAGTCATTTCAACTTCCTTCAAGGACTTTTCCTCTGGTTTTGCAGCTTGGAGCAAGAGGCCTAGCTTCTGGCTTATCTTGGCTTTCGACAGGCCGTCCTCGCCGAGCTTCATCGTTCCTAGCTTTTGATTTCAAGTGAGACAAATGGGACTCCTTCTTTCACTTGAACACTTAGAGGCCACAGTAGGGTTATTGACTAGCCTAATTTCAACATTGTTGCATCTCAGGGAACAGGGAGGCCCAAGGACAGGGAAAGAGACGGGGAAATGGCTGGTTGGTGGAGCAGTTAAGTTTGCCATCTTATATGGGCATGGTTTGTGGTGCCCCAAAACAATGACAATATAGTAACATCAAGACCGCTAATCACATCTCACCATAACAAATATAACAATAATGAAAGAGTTTGAAATATTATGAGAGTTACCATGTCACACAGAGATGTGAAGTGATTAAATGCTGTTGGGAAAATGGCACCAATAGACTTGCTCAATACAGAGTTGCCACAAACCTTCAATTTGTTTATTTAAAAAAAGCAGTATCTGCAAAGTATAATAAAGTGAAGTGCAATAAAATGAGGTATGTCTGTATGCAAGATCATTATGGTGGAAACTATAAAATTTTTGAGATTTATAAACTATATTAATGGAGAGGCATACTATTTTCATGAATTCAAATTCTCTTTTTCTCTCCCTCTCTCTCTCTCTCTCTCTCTCTCTCTCTCACACACACACACACACACATACCCTGGAGCTTTGCTAAGATATCAAGCACCATAATTTCATGTGATTTATTCTCCAGCTCCTGACACATATGATTTACTAAAGCACCCTGGCTACATACTACTTACAGTTTCCTAACAGTTACAAATTGTATCCTCAATAAGTTTAGCAGTATGGTATAATTAATATAGTGAGTTAGCTCCATATTCTGCGGTTTAAATTTGATACAGACCCAGAGAATTGGCATAACCATGAGGCGCTGTGGTAAGAGTACATTGTTAACCCCAACAAACGAAAACAAACTCCCAATGTGCCTTCCTCACAGGATTAGACGTAAAAAGTAAAGGGTGCTCAGTGGGGATTCAAGAATCAGGATATTCTGAATAAACCAGGTTAGACTGCAAAGGCTGGTCTAGGTTCGAAAACTGGTGAGAATGATTATTGAGACTTAGTATAATTAATTTTAACTTCATTTTATTTTTAAACCAGCAAACAGGAGTGCAAAAGAGCAAAATAAACAAGTTTTCCGGAAGTTTGTTGGTCTCCGTAGTCCCCATGGAGTACGGAATCTGATCTGCCATTTACGGTGCTTTGCGTTTGGAGAGGCGTGCAGGGATAGATTAGTATTCAAGGGTCCGTTACATCGCTGTATAAGGAAATGCTTATGTTCCACAATTAGACATGCCTGCATTCTATTTTTGAATTAGATAATTGGGTCTTCTTAAGAGTTCAGTGCAGTATGCCTGACCATGGCCTATATGAATCATTTAAATTTTCCCACTGAAATTTTTGAGGCCCGCTCTTCCCCCTATCAATTTTCCAACTTTCTCTTAAGAGACCAGCTGATAATATAAATTGAACTCTTTTTAATTCAGAAATATTCAGGATCACGCTGCACGTTCGATATTTGGCTCTCTGTACACTTCAGTGGCAAACAATAAGAAATTCTTTTAACAAAGCCATAGAAGCCTTTGGTTTTCAACATGTGCTTTAAACTGAGAATTTGGAAATTTGAGCATGTCTTTCTCTTTTTAAGCTAGCAATTAACATTACAAGAAGCCTCCTCACCCCATAGTCCTTGAATTCCCTGTGACCTTTTTATTATTCAATAGTATTGATCTCTCAGTTCCCTGAGGTTTTGCTTTCAATGGCAATTCAGTCTAGGTCCACATAGGTGATAATTTGATAAACTGCTTCACCAGATCATGAAAAGAACCCTAACAACACCAGCTGGACTTTCATTTCCTTCAACCTCAATCAAGTCAGGCAACACTTTCATCGTTCCATAAACATCCTATATTTTCTCTAAGGTTCCACAGCCTGCAATGACTCCATCCCAAATCCTGACTCACTCACAGTTCTCAGTTACGAAGACTAGACACAAACTCTGATTCAAGCAGAACACAAAAATGTATTAAAGGATTTCAGGTAGCTCATAGAATCCGCAGGAAGAGTCAAATTTGCTGTGAGGCAGCCAGGAAAAGTACTCCTGAGAGGGGACACAACGACCGACGTAGGCAATAGGCTAATGGGACCCTCGGCTCCACTGGTCGCTCTGGCACTGCTATCCCAGAAACTGAATCATTCTGCCACCTCTGACCCTGAGAGACACTGGCAAGTTTCTCATGGTTCTGCCAACTTCACAGCTCTTTGGATTCATCTTACAAGTGGATGCTGTGAGTCATACCCAACGCTAGCAACAGAGACTAGGAAAGAAAATATCTGGCATTTCAGTCTCTATAGCAGAAGGTACCTTCTGTCTTTCACTGATACGAGTAGAAAGATCTAAACACTGGAAAGAGTTTCAGACTCTGAGCAGCCAAAAAGAAGAACAAACATTCACTTTACCTTCTAATTAACCAAGAGGAAAGAATATTCAAACTTCTTTCCCTTCTTCTCCACGAGGGAGACAAGATCATATCCAGCAAGAAGACAAATACAACACCCATCCTGGAGGCCGCTGAAACACCTTTATAACCCTGCCTGTTGCCTAGGTCTCACATTAGCTTACAGTGCTTCGAAGTCCGCCCGTTAGCATCAGTAGTCACGACACAGGAGCTCACTTGACTACTTTCCTGCTTTGGGCTGCCTTTTAATGCTGACCAGTTAGTTATTAGCATTTCACACTGATTTTTTTTATCCTCACCCAAGGAAATGTTTACTGATTTTGGAGAGAGTAGAAGGGAGAGGCAGAGAGAAAGAGAAACAGTGATGTGAGAGAGGAACATAGATCAGTTGCCTCTGTACACACCCAGACCAGGGATCAAACCTGCAGCCTGTCGGTATATGGGACAACGCTCCAACAAACTAAGCCACCTGGCCAAGGCCACACTGATTTTTAGCACAACTTTGTCTTTCTCCATACTCGATAGCACTTTCATTTAGTCAACATGTATTGACTATCCACATGCTAAATTTCGAGGACATAAAGATTCACATTCTAAAAAACAAACAAATGAAAACGTTCACATTCTACGAGGAAGAGACACAACAAAAAATAAAAATTGGTGATTAGAGAAATGTAAGTGCTCAGATTCTTTACAGAAATATCCAGCATTTAAAGTAACAAAACAAAACAAAAACCCGGCAACTCCAGTGAACTCCTTTTGCACTTAGAGTAAACCCCAACTCCTAACACCTAACCACACTAAACCTATAAGGCTCTGCAAGATCGGGCCCAGGTTTCCACAGTGACCTCATTTCCCACTATGTTCTGTGCTCACTATGATCCAGCCCCCTCAGCCTTCTTTCTGTTTCTTGAAAAGCCAAGTTCATTCCCAAAGTGTCTGCACTTCAGGTTCCCTATTTTCCATAGTTCTCTCCATGGCCAGGTATCAGAGTGGGCATCCCAGACCACTCTGTGTAAAACAACCATTCTCTTCCCAGTCGCTCCAGCTAATCACTCGCATTTCCGTTATGTTGTACATTTACCTCCCTCCTCCCCACCAAGAGCATATGATACCAGGAAGCAGGGACCTTGCCAGTCATGTTCATTGCTGTCCCCAGTGTATTGCACCATGCCTGCACATAATATATGCATTAAAGTATAAAGGAATGGCAAAGTCCAAACTGATAGCAAGGGCAACTGCGTGCATGTCAGGGCCAGGGCACTTAATGATGCAAATCTCCGAGGTATGCTAGTATATACTGGAATTTCATATTTTCTAAAGATCCTTTTCCCCCCTTTACAAGCTTTGCCATGTAGCAGAAAGGAAAAATGGATGACGGAAGTATCTTTAGTCCAGCTCAGAAGGCTCACATGTGCATGATGACATTAAAAAGCTGGGAGACCTGGGTTTGGTCAGACTGCACCTTCCCAATTTACCTGCCCTTTTGGTGAGATTTACTTAAAAGGTAAGCACTTTGCTTCTGTTTTTTAACCATTCCTAATACCTCCAGCTGGTTAAGAGAAAGCCGTTCACTTTCTAAGTAATTCTGTTTTTCCCTACATGCTTTTTTATAGAAGGAATAAAACCCTGACCAAAGCAAAAACAAACAGAACATTCAAAATGTGGTTCTTAACTAATTAGACATACAAGATCATTTGCATTACTTTATAAGAACCATAAAAGGCCAACACAAAAAGAAAAATGTACTGTAATTCATTCGCGCATTCATTCTACAAATACTTCTTGAGAACCTCCTATCTGTCAGGCAATGTTCCAGGTGCTAGCATAGCTAAAGACTATAAAATAAAATAGAGTGAAATGATAGTGAGTGATAGGGAGGCTCCTTTGAGTTGGATGGTCAGAAAAGGAGCTCCCCGTAATTTGTTAGAGTATAGAGGACATAAAAAAACTCTAAAGAGATAGCATCCCTTGAAGAGAAAACAGCTAGTGCACAGGCTGCAATGAAAACACAGCAGAGTAATGAGGCTTTGGTGAGCCAAGCAAGGAGCGACAGGAGTGGTCAAGGAGGCAGGCAGGGCCCAGTTATGCAGAGCTTTTTGGGAGATCATAAGGATTTTGGATTTTTTCCATGTGGAACAGAAGTCATTGGAGGATTGTAAGTAGGCAAATAATATTATCTGACTTATACATTTAAAAGATCATTGTGGATACTGTGTATAAAGTGGGTTAAGAGTAGAAACAAGACTAGTCATTAGACAATTCCAGGCTAGAGCTAATAGAGGTTTGGATTAGGGTATAGCAGTGTTAAAATGTACAAAAAAAAGAAAATGCTCCATATGGACCTAAGCCCATGTATGTGTAAGTACACACACAGAGAAACATTCATATCATAGTTAAAGCAAAAACATATTAACTCTGAGACCTCAGACCTCTGTAATATCTTCCCAATGATGGTGTTGCAAGGAACAAACATAGCCTATAAACCCACTTCTACTCCTGCTCTCTGCTCTCTGTTCCCTAATTGTTATAGGAAATAATTAAACTGAGCAGAGAGAGTAGGAATTTCTGTTCGAGGGCCTGGAAGGGCACAGGTAATGGAAATACGAAACCCTGACATGTAAGCCCGCTTCTCTTTTTTATTGTCCAAGTCCGCATCCATGAACAAATGGTATATGCAGTTCTGTCCCCTGAGCGAATGCACTAGTTGAAATATTCTGACTGAATTAATAAGGGGGAGGGGTTTGAGTTTTAATTAGTTGACCATCTGTTCTACTAAATCATCTCTTACCTTGGCAAAGCACGAGTTCGTTATCGAGCTCCCTCTCTCCAATGTAAACCTCCCAAATCCATTCACCATATTGTTGCCAGAGTGCTAGAGCTAAGAGACATTTCTAATCGTGTTACTCCCAGCCTAGAAAATCTTCAAGAACTCTCCTTCACCCAAAGGACAAGGCTTCAGCTCCCTTCATGCAGACAAGCCCCCCTATATCTCTTGCCATCTCAGCTGTGGCCCCTGCCTTCACCGCGCCTTTTGCTTCCCCGAAACTGCGCAAGAGAAACCTGTTGTTCCCACCAACTGCCTTTGCTCATGCTGTTCCCTTTGTCCAGACAGCCAACCCTTCCTTACATGTGTACCCATCAACCCTCAGCCCAGGCCTCACCCTCTCAACAAAATCTCCCAGCATCCTTCCAAGTTGTACAAAATGCCCTTTGGTGCCCTTAAAGCAGTGGTTCTTACAGTTTGGCCCATGGAACTCAGGGTGTTCCCTAAACTACGCTGGGGGTTCACAAGGTCAAAAGTATTTTCGTAATAATACTGGGTGTTATTTGCCTTTTCTACTGTCTCGCCATCAGTGATAGCAGGGCAACAGCAATGGCGAGTAGGACTGCTAGAGTCTTAACACAGATCAAGGCAGGGGCACCGCATTATGTTAGTAGTCACCACACATTCAGAAAAAAAGAAAAAGAAAAAAACACCAGTTGCACTTTAAAAGGTCCTTGATGAGGCAATAAAAATTACTGATATTATTAAATGTCAATCCTTGAATATACAACCTTTTAAACATTCTATGGGATGAAATGAAAAGTACGAATAAGTCCCGTTGGCTGCATACCAAACTTCAGTGGTCGTCACAATAAAAAGCATTTGTGCTTGAGTTGTGAGCTGAGCAAGCAATTTTTTTAATTTTGTTTTCATCATAGAATATTTTTATTTGAAGGAACTAGTGACAGACAAACTAGGGTTATTCAGGCTTGGGTATTTGGCAGGCATTTTCTGAGAAAGGAACCAAGTGAGACTGTCCCTTCAAGGAAAACAACCGAAAGTGTTCGTTTGTTGCCACTGATGAAGTTTGAACTTTCCAACAAAAATTAGAATTTTTGAAAAATATGTATCTGCCACTGTGAGCTTGACAGCTTCCCAGCACTACAAGATTTTTCTGATGAGATATTGGTGGGGACATTCATGAATATGGTTGTTTTTTTAATATATTGTTCAATAAAGTATGTGAACAGGTAGAAGATCCTCATAACTCAGTAAGCCAATATTTTCTGTATGACCAATGCATGATTTTACAAAGCCGTACATAGGTCTAATCCATTCACACCGCAAGATAACCAGTGACTTTTAATGTAACAAGGTATAACATAGGCTTTTTTCTTTAAAGCTTGACAAGCTAATTATAAAATGTATATGGAAATGCAAAAAAAAACTAAAGTAGCCAAAGCAATTTGAAAAAGAAGTTGAAGACCTTTCTACCTGATTTTAGGACTTACTGTTAAGCTATAATAATCAGTACAGTGTGGTATTTGTATAAAGGTAGACAGGCAGGCAAAAGGAACAAAATTGAGGTCCTAGAAATAATTTTACACATATAAGGTCAATATTTTTTTAACCAAGGTGCCAAGGCAGTTTATGGGGTAAAGAAAATCTTTCAGCAAGTGATACTGGAACAATTGGATGGACAGCTTCAAAAAAAAAAAAAGGAACCTCATTGTTTATCTCATAGTACATATAAAAATTAACTCAAAATATATCCTTGTCTGAAATGTAAGACTCAAAATTATAAAACTTCTAAAGAAATACCTAAGAAAATTTAGTGACCCTGTGTTTGGCAAAGATTTCTTAAATAAGACAATAGAAAAATCACAAAATAATAAAGAAAAAACAAAAAACAAATCAAAATTTAAAGCTATTGCTCTTTAAAATGCCAAGGAAATG
This sequence comes from Mormoops blainvillei, assembly GCA_004026545.1. Taxonomy (NCBI): domain Eukaryota; kingdom Metazoa; phylum Chordata; class Mammalia; order Chiroptera; family Mormoopidae; genus Mormoops; species Mormoops blainvillei. Next base: position 110,515 of record PVJD01004482.1, on the reverse strand, counting down.
AAACAGAAAGCCATAGATTGGGAGAAAATATTTGCAAAACATATATTTTTTTAAAGATTTTATTTATTTATTCTTAGAGCGAGGGGAAGGTACAGAGAGAGGGAGAGAAACAATGTGTGGCTGCCTTCTGAGCACCCCCTACTGGGGATGTGGCCCACAACCCAGGCATGTGCCCTGACTGGGGAACTGAACCAGTGACCCTTTGGTTTGCAGGTCAGTGCACAATCCACTGAGCCAACTAGTCGGGGAGCAAACATATATTTGACAAAAGGGTCATATCTAGAATATATAAATAGCTCTTATAATAATAAGACAAGCTCCCTAATAAAAAGCAGGCAAACGATTTGCACAGACACATCTACAAAAAGATGCTCAACATAATTACTCATTTTGGAAATTAAAACCACAATGACTTACCTATCACTACACATCCAGTAGAATGCCTAACATTAAGAGACTGACAATACCAGGCATTGGAGAAGATGTAAGACCTTGGAACTCTCATAAATTGTCCATGCAATGATAAATGGAGCAGCCACTATGGAAAACAATTTAACAGGTTTATAAAAAGCTAAGTATATGCTGTGTGACCCAGCAATCCCGCTCTCTGGTATTTTCCCAGTGAAATGAAAATATATGTCCACGCAAAGACTTGAAGCTAAATATTCATGGCAGACTTATTTATAATAGCCAAAACCCTTGGAGGGAGGTGAACACATTCCATTAACAGGGGCAAGGATAAAAAAATTGTGTTAAATCTAAACAATGGAATACTACTCAACAATAAAAAGGAAATACTGATACATCCTAAAACATTGGTACATTTCAACATGATGATGCTGAGTGAAAGAAGCTAGTCAAAAAAGACTACTACTTCGTAATTCCATTTAGATACAGGGCTAGGCCTGTACTGTCAAATGTTGTAGCCGCTAACCACATATGGCTATTGAGCACTTGAAACGTGACCATTGACATGTTATAAGTATAAAATACATGCCAGATTTTTAAGGCTTAATATAAAAAAAAGAATTTAAAATATGTGTCTTAGTCTGTTGGGACTGCTATGACAAAAAATAAACTGGGTGGCTTACAAACAATAGAAATTATTTCTCACAGTTCTGGTAGCCACAAAGTCCAGGATCAAGTGCCAGCATATCTGGTGTCTGGTGAAGGCCTCTGCTTCCTGGTTCATAGACGGCCATCTTCTTGCTGTGTCCTCACATGATAGAAGGGCAAGGAAGTTCTCTGGGGTCTCTTTTACAAGGGCGCTAATGCCATCCACGAAGGCTCCACCCTCATGACCCAGTGACTTTCTAAAGGCCTTATCTCCAAATACCCATCACAGTGGGCACTAGGCTTCACTGGATTATGAACTTGGGAGGAGACACAAACATTCAGTCTATGGCAATATCTCATTATAATCTTATATTGATTATAGGTCAAAATGGTAATATTTTGATATATTGTGTTAAATGAAATATGCTACTAGAAAATTTATAATTACATGTGTGGCTGATATTTGTAGCTCATGTTATATTTCTTTTGGACAATGCTCTTATAGACAAATGCAAAGCAATCTAAAGTGACAGAAAACATCAGTGATTGCCTGGGAACAGTTTGGGGGACGTAGGAAGAAGGAATGAACTACAAAAAGGCACAAGGACACTCTTGAGGATAATAAAAATGTTATTATCTTGACTTCAGTAATGTATACATGAATGTATCCATATGTCAAAGTCATTAAATTGTATATTTCAAATATGTGTGACTTATTGTGTGTAACATATCTCAACATATCTGTTAAAATATTTTATTTGTGTTTTCAGATTGAACATTGCAACTAACCTTTAAGAAACTGTCACTTTAAAAAAAGCAACTATCGCTTGTCAAATTTTTGTGTAATAGTGAAAAAGAATATCTACAATTATTTGAAAAGGCTATAAAAATACTATTTCCATTTTAAACTATATATCTATATGAGGTTTTTTCCATATATTTCATATATCAACAGATTGAATGCAAGGCATATATGAGGATCTATCTGTCTTCTATTAAACCAGATATTTAAAAGATTTATAAAATTTTAAAATATTGCCACTCTTCTGGCTAAATATTTTAAATTTTAGAAAATATAGTTTTTTATTACAAATATCTTATTTATCTTACCACAATCGGTTTATTATTGATTACTTTTTATTAATAAATATTTTTAAATATTTCTATTTAACTACATTTTAAATATGGGGCCAATGAAACTGTTTATACACATAAAGAATGTTTTTAAACAAGTCACTGGACTGTTATAGAATGTCTGGATGTATTACATGATTTAGAGGAATGCGACTTTCTACAAAAAGTTTTTATGAAATCAAAGAGAAAATATGTGTATTTTTAAAATCAGCTTCTGTACATCTGATTAAATATGCGTATTTTTAACTTAATTTATAGAGAGCCCTGTCAATTAGGCTTTAGAAAAATATCTTCTGAGCTAGAAATGAAAGTGCAATTTTTTTCCTTATCTGCAGGAAATAATCAGCAACTAGCCCTGTGCCTTTCATGAGGATTGACATTGGCCCAACCTACCGTTTAATTTTATTATTTTTTTGTCTTTTATTGATTCTAGAGAGAGGGGAAGGGTGGGAGAAAGAGAGGGTGAGAAGCACTGATGTGAGAGAGAAACATCAATAGGTTGCCTCTTGCACACACCTCAACTGGGTACCAAACTTGCAATCCGGACATGTGCCCTGGCTGGGAATTGAACCTGAGAGTTTTCAGTTTGCAAGATGACATCCAGCCAACTGAGCCACACGGGCCAGGGCAACCCAATCTATTGTTTTAGAAAGCTCCATCAGTCAGGATCCAGCAAAAAGACAGAAATCACACCAGTTATTTTAACAGGAAAAAAAGAAAAGAAACAAAGGATTGCTAGCCAGATACTGGAGAACCGAAAAGGCCAAAAGAAAGAGTCAGGTATCACAGTGGTAACACCACAGGATGTGGTTACCACCCCTAGGACTGAGCAACTACAGCAAGTCAGAATTATTTAAACTCAGAAGCCTGGAGAATGTGTCCCACAGACTGAAATTCACTCCTCCGAGGCGGGGGCAGCTATTCAGGTAATACAGGTGCCTCAAAAACAGGGAACTGGGAACCAGACATGTGAGGAAGGGAGGGAGGCTCTCTGTTCTTCTAGGGAGAGAGAGCTACGGCACAGGGGTCCCGAGACCTCAGCTCTTCTGAACATACACGATAAGGCTGGTTCTCCAACGTTTAGAAAATTGGCAAACTGGAGTCATCTGGAATCAGCTACCGCTTCTGGAAGGGGGTGCTACTGCTGGAATGAATTAGTGTTGCTAAGGTGACACTGACAAAAACAGGAAGCAAACAGGAAAGAGAGCATCTCCTCTTCTTCCTCCAGCCTCATAGTCTCCCTCTAGTGCCAGAGGGGTAGAGCTTAAAGGAGAAGGTGGTTTGCAGTTACAGCATCACAGAGGGGAATGAACAGAGAAGTGTGGGTTTGAAGCTAACAGACGCTAGCTTAATAAGTAACACAGTGGAAGCACTTAAAGTCCAATTGTTTTTCTCAAAATAATACCTTCGCGAGTAGGAATTCATATACATACACATACGTGAACAGAGGCGGATTAAGGGTGGTTGAGGCCCTGGGCACAGAAGAAAATATTTAAACATACTACCAGTTTTTACCCCCAATTGTAAACTTGTGCTTAATTAAAATTGCACATATGAAACCAAACGTGGTGTCATTAGAAAAAAAGTGTAAAGTTGGGGTTTTGCGGGGCCCTTTAGAAGTCGGGGCCCAGGGCGCCATTAAATCCGCCTCTGATTACGTGAATTATAGTAACATATGTTCCATGGCCGTGTCCCTCATTATTTCCATAAACATGACCTTTGTTTTATGTTTTTTCCCCAAATCCTTTGGAATGCCTCTCAATGGAGTATATACATCAACAAACTATTAATTAAATGAAAACAGCAAAAGTTTTCATTTAAAAAGTGCTGTTAAATTCAAACTTAAAAGCTTAGCAAGGTGAAAAAGTGTCTAAAAACCTGACATGGGTAATTAATTAGAAAGTAATTTTAAGATATCCACTCTTTGGGGTCAAATTTAATCTTAATTAAAAATGATGACTTGTGTGGACCATGATGTAAGATATAATTGATTAATTCTGAAATTATCTTTTACCTTTATTTGGAAGGAGATGCCATGAAACCTGCTATTCCATTTGACTTCTGGGTAAAGAAATAAGGATAAGAGGCTCATAGTGTCTGCACGGAGTTGATTTGATTAATATCAAATAAAAAGCTCCAAAGGATTAAGAATACAAGATAGGGCCTTTTCCTTTTTTATACTCTATAAGAACATTAGACTGCACTTCAAATATGAGTGCCTCAATACACACACTTAATAAAGTTCTCATTTACTTAATATAAGGGAGTCACACCCAGCAAAAAACCTGAAAATCAAACACAGCCCCACCAGTACAGGGTTCTTCTGGGGAGAGGTATTATGCAGGGGTCCCCAGACCTCGGCCCTTCAAGTCCAACCTCACACCTTTACTTTAGGCTGTGGATTCCTCTTTACCTTATTTCCACATCAAAATTCTCAACAGCAAGTGAGAGAGGGAGGGACAGAGGGAGAGAGTAATATCCATACTCAGAAAAGTAAAGCTCTTAAGCAGTATAAACTCTTCAATTAATGTTCTGCAAACAGTCCTTTCTCAGTAAAATTACTTTAAAATAGCAGTGCTCTGCCCTGGCTGGTGCGGCCCAGTGGATTGAGTGCCAGACTGTAAACCAAAAGGTCACTGGTTCAAATCCCAGGCAGAGCACATGCCTGGATTGTGGGTCATGTTCCCAGTTGGGTGTGTGTGAGAAGCAACCAATGCTTCTCTTACACATCAATGCTTCTCTCACACATTGATATTTCCCTCTCTGTCCTTCTCCTTCCCTCCCCCCTCTCTAAAAATAAATTTAAAAAATATTTTTTAAAAATAACAGTGCTCTAGTAAATAGCTATCACTAGAAAATGTCAGAGGGTTTGAAACACTTTGCTTCTCTCTTTGTAATCAGCCAACTTCATTATGCTTTCCACTTAATAATTACAGATCTTATTAACATGCATGGGTTTAATAACAAAAATAATAGACATTACAAATTGCATGCTCTCCCAAGGGAATGGAATTTTATGTCATTTCATACACCAATATAAAAACATGACTTCTGTTTAACCCACACAGAAATTCTCTAAGCACTATAGTGAAATGATACAATTTCATAGTAACGTAAGCTGCACAATCCTTTCTGAGAAAATTCCATTTAATCCCTGCTTTGAGGAACTGAAAATGGTATATCATATCCATACATTAGATTTCTCTCCCTGTACACAAAGTCAATTCATGAATAACCAATATAAAAATATGCTACCACTTTAGAAGTTTTTTAAATCTTTTTGTTTTTTATTATAATGGTGATAGTGCTCATTTAAAAAATATTTGGAAAATAAAGTTTAAAGAAGAAAATAAAAATTACAATCCCACAATCTAAAAATTACTATTTGTTAGTTAGTATTTTTGTTTGTTCTTCTACTTTTCTAAATATGTATTTTGTATAGTTGAGATAATTTTATACCACTTGAATGCTGCTTATTTAATATAACCTGTGAGCACTTTCTCTTTTCATTAAAATGTTGGTAAATAAACTTTGAATGGGTTTATCCTCGACAATATGAATAAACAATAAGTAACTTCATTATTCTTCTATTAATGAATATTTATATGGCTTACTTTTTCATCATTACCAGAAATACTTGATAAAAATGCATGCACAATCATTCTATGAACTGGGACCCAGACTTTGAGGAAGGGAAGGGGGTCCCTATTGGCTGAGGCCATGTCTCTGAGAGTTTACAAAGAAATAACCCTGGTAGAAATACAATATAGAGGAAAAGAGGGTGCTGTTACAAATCTAACTGAAAGTAACCTCAAAGGGTAATCGATCATAAATTCCCAGTTAAGGCAGGTCAGGGTAGGTAGTCATACTTCAGGCCTATAATTTCCCTAGTAAAAGCCTATCTTTGCCTTAAGCAAGTTCTTTGAAATGCCTCTTTTTTAGACCCCTTGTAAGTATAACCACCCTCAAAAGAGCACCTAATCTTGTTAACTATCCTGTAACATAATCCTGCCTCACTTTATCTCACCTCCTTGTAATCTTCCTTACATTCCCCCCTTAATTCCAAATGCATAAAAGAAACTACAAACTGTCGTTCCGGAAGCATTTTTCTCCGTCTATTGAAATCCCTTCTGTTTGGCTCAAATAAGCTCATAAAAATGTTCTACAGGTTTGGATGTCTCTTACTTCAACATTTACTTGGTATAGCCTGCAGGATTCCAAAGAACACACCCAGGACCACCCTGCAGACCCAGACCTGATGCTAGGTACCAGCAGGGGCCCAGTGTGCTTCATCGGCTCCCCACTTTGCATCAGGTGAACTGGAATGAGTCTTCTATTGGAATCCTGAACCTACCTGCTTTAGGCAGTGAGTCCTGCCTTCATTTGAAATGTTCTTATGTGACTGCTTTTAATTTTGACTCTCTTCATCGGGGAAAAAAAAACAAACCCACTAATATTACCATGGGAAATCATGTCCCTGAGGCTGACAAGCCCCATGACAGGCAGTCCCCTACTAGTATGCCCACAGGCTTCACGTACAGTTCGTACAGAGCCTAAACCTGCAAGTATCTCAGAAATGGACAGATTTAACCAAAAGAGATATCAGCTTATGATGGCCAAAATAGGACTCTTCTGCTATCCCTAAATTAATTTTTTTGTGCTCTCAAATGGGAAGAGCTGGCTCTGCAATTGAGCCGAATGAATGGGATGCTTACCTTGATGAGAAGATAGAAGTCCCTAAAAGGATTGCAGATAAACTTTCTTCTCTTAAGAAGTTAAGAAAACTTTAAAGACTGTCTCTGAACTCTCAGATAAAATTTCTTCCCTTCAGAAAGTTAATAAGAAACTTCTGGAGACCATTTTCGAAGTAAAGAAGGGTTCTGAAACTGCTCGAGGCCAATGCGTCACTTCTCCCTTCTCTCCAACCACGCCACCGCTTTCCGAGCTCCCTTGTCTGGGTTCATCTTCTCTTTCCCCTCCTCCTTTTCTCTCTTCTACACCTCCTCCACCACTACTCTCTACTACTTAGGGGAAACTAGCAATGGAGAGCCAGTTCAAAATAGGCTAGAAAAAACAAAATTTTTCTGGAAGCTCCCTTTATGGAAAAGCCAGTGTCAGGACAAGGTGAACCGGCAATGATTTACTCTCCTCAAGCTAAAACAGAAATAAGGAATTTTAACTAAAGAATTTTCTGATCCTCTCCAAGACCCTGTTGGGTTCACGAAGGAATGTGATTTAATTGTTAGAATATACTGAAACAGAGAGCTCTGATAAGATCACTGGGGAGGAGTAGGGCGGGGCCATAGGAGGCGGCAATGGTAAACAGTCTAGGACGGGATTGGCTGAGAAGCTGAATGCCTCCAGAGCACAGGGAATTATGGGCAAGATTTGAAATAAAAGAAGGGCTCTTGGACTGGCAGGGGCGGGGTCTCTTCTTCCGGGAGGAGACCTGGATGATGTGCTGCAGCGGCCTGCATTTCCCAACAGGTGGTATTTTGGATGGATTTTGGATGGGAAGGAACTCCAGGCACAGCCTAGGACCCGGCTGGCCTGGCAGAGGGAGGCAAGGTTATTCTCTGAATGTTCTAGAGGGAACAGGCTCTGGGGCAGAAGCCTACCATTCTTCCAAAATTGTGTAGCTTTTGTATCTTATGTTATTTTAGTTTGTAAACTAACTCTATAAAAATAAGATAATTAAAACGAACAGGGGGACTGATAGGAGAACTCAAGTGTTGGAGTTTAGCCTTAATTGATAGGCTTCAGTGATTAAAGCTGTAACTAAAGAGTTAAAGAGTTTAACCTGAATTAATAGGCCTAAGTGACTAATTCATGGGGAAAGCTGTTATTCCAAAATTGTGAAGCTTTTGAATAAAGACTCTTTTCTTTTATCACTAAAACTTTGCCTCTGGAATTTTGCCTAGAGGGTGTCAGCGGGCAGCAGGGCCCCAGCTGCTGTTTGGTAACAATACGATACTGCTTTTCTGACCGATTCCAACTAATACACTTACTAGTTTTGAGAGCAATGCAGCAGAATGGCTAAGTAAGGTCGAAGAATATAAATATACATGCTAATATAGGTTTAATAGATACTAACAAATTGCCTCCCAGAAGATTGTCCCAATTTACACTCCACTGGCAAAACCAAGAATGCCCACTTCACTATATCTTTGGCAGGATTGACTATTAATATTTTTAAGGTGAAACGATTTCTCAGTGGATTACTAGTGAATTTGAACATTTTATTCCCAAGGCATTTTAACTTAAATACAAAATGCATAAAAATACATTTTTATAGAATACTTCCTGTTAAATTGATATGATGAATCCTTTCAGCTAATTCTGAACATTTATTGAAAAAAATGCTTCAGCCCCAGCTGATGTAGCTCAGTGGGATGAGCATTAGCCAGTGAACCAGGGGGTTGCTTGTTCGATTCCCCAGTCAGGGCAGATGCCTGGGTTGCGGGCCAGGTCCCCAGTGGGGGGCACTCAAGAGGCAACCACACATTGATGTTTCTCTCCCTCTCTTTCTCCCTCCCTTCCCCTCTGTTTAAAAATGAAATAAAATCTTTTTAAAAAAATTTTTTAAATGCTTCAGTTCTCATTCTAAATTTGAATGTTAAATCATGGATTAAAGCAAAAATCTTTTATTAAAAACAATTAGTTCTTTTTTAAAAGCCAAAAAGGCTTTGATAAATTAGGAAATATAAAAGTATATACTTGAAAGTGCAAAAAAAAAAAACCTGAATTCAAAATTTTGCCAAAAATGTACTTATGCACCAGGAGGAATAATTTAAATATCAGGGGAAAGGTTTCTGAGACTATAAAATTAAGGAAACTATTTGCTTCTTGCATATCCGTGACAAATGATTGCCTGTTCCAATGAGATTTTCCTCATTAATTTCTCCTATGTGTCTCCCGTGCTTTGAAGCTAGAACTTAACATTAGCCAAGAACTGACTTATTTTAACTCTCCTACTTACAAACATTATCTCACTCACTTACAAATCTGCTTCTTAACTGGTTGCACTTCATTTTTAAGAAGTGTTTAAACAGTCAAACTACATAAAATTTCAAGCGATTTCTTCAGAATTTAAATACATACTAATGAAAGAAAATGTTTAGATGAGAGGGCACCAGCCAACAGAAGCAAAGACAATTTCTAACCAAAGTTTACCTGATGGAATATAGACGTATTCTGGCACAATCTTCCACTTCACCCACACGGACTTCATTGATAATAAAATTCCCTAAGGACTACGTATGTACTGTATGCTGTTCTTTACATATATTATTTCCAAATGACACAACAATGCTGCCAATAAGGAATTATTATTTCCATTCTATAGACAAAGAAACTAAGGCTCAGAGAGGCTAAAGATGGGGTTAGAACCTAGGTCTGTCTCATTCCAGAATCTAGGCATGCTTTTATTTTCTTTTTCTAATAAAATGTAACATGCATAAAAGGATATAGAAATATATAACATCAAAAGGAAAGCAATGTCATTGTGCCCACTATCAGCTAACCTTAGAAACCTCCTCCGTGTCACTCCAATGGCCTCCCCCGACCTCTCAGGCAACCAGTGTCCTGAATTTTGTGTTATTAATTTACTTTCTTTTCTTTATAATTTTACTTCATATGTCTGTGTTTCTAAACACTATATTTTAAGTTTTATATTGTATCTGTATAGATAACATGAATAATGTCTGTTTTTCTCAGAGAAGAAAACTTTTGTCATGGATTAATCACATACCTCTCACTATACCTATAGTTCGAAAGTTTTAAAACCACAGTAAGTAGTAGGCCTAGATTCATGGTTTTAAGGTAGAATTACCAGATATAGCAAATAAAAATATAAGACTTCAACGTGTATATCCCGTGCAATATTTGGGATATACGTAGCCTTTTAAAGTATTTGTTCCTTATCTGAAATTCAAATTTACCTAAACATCTTGTATTTTAGATGGCATGTCCATTTTAAGGGGATTTATTACATCAATCTTGATACCCGAACACTAAGTGCTAATAATCTAGAGGATAATCAGCATGTTTCTAGTGCCCCTTCCCATCCCTGCCAACGACATGGTGGTGGAAATTACATGAGGGCCAAACTTAGAGGATGTAGATCCTAATTTCCACTCCACTGGGTCTCAGTTATGTGATCTTCGACAAGGCCCTTGAACTTACTGAGCTTTGGTTTTCTTCAAAACAGGGATCATAAAAGGCCTCCTCACAAAAGCTAAATCCTCATTTATTGTAAGAGAAATTCAATTGCTAACATCCAGACTTGATAAACCAAGGAATATAATAACATAAGCACATTACACAGAGATACACACTAACAGTTAAGAATTCCAAATGGTCTCTTCCGAGTTGCAGAAGCAGGGTGGCATGTGGGAAGGGGTAGAGCAGGGAATGCTGTTCTCATGATAAACTCTCTACTGGCATTTTAAGGGGGTTTTTTGTTTGGTTTTGGTTTTCCATTTTTATGTTTCTTAGTAATGGATTTGTTAGGATTACATTGGTCAACAAAATTATATTGGTTTCAAGTGTACAATTCTACATCATCTGCACATTACACTGTGTGCTTAGCGTCCAAAGTCTGCCTCCTTCCATCTCCGTTATCCCTCATTTACCCTTTTCTACCTGCCGCCAACCGCTTTCCCTCTGGTAATCACCATACCGATGGCCATGTCTATGAGATTTTTGCTTTTTTTTTTCCTTAATCCCTTAACGTATTTCAAGCAGCACCCCCAACCTCCAGCCCCGCTGACAGCTGTCAGTCTGTTCTCTGTACCTATGAGTCTTTTCTATTTTGTTTATTTTGTTTATTACTTTCGACATATAAGTGAAACCATATGGTACTTGTCTTTCTCTGACTGGCTTATTTCACTTAGCATAACACTCCAGGTCCATCTGTGCTGTTGCAAAAGGTAAGATTTCCGTCTTTTTTACAGCTGAGTAGAACTCCATTGTGTAAATGTATCACAGCTTTTTTATCCACTCGCCTACTGATGGGCACTGGTACTGCTTCCAAATCTTGGCTATTGTAGATAATGCTGCAATGAACCTAGGGGTGCAACTATTCTTTTGAATCAGTGTTACAGGTTTCAGGCATATTTCCAGAAGTGGAATAGCTAGGTTATAAGGCAGTTCCATTTTTAATTTTTTTGAGGTAACTCCATAATGTTTTCCACTGTGGCTGCACCAGTCTGCATTCCCACCAAAGTGCATAAAGGGTTCCCTTTTCTCCACATCCTCACCAACACAGGTTGTTTGTAGATTTAGTCATGATAGTCATTCTGTCAAGCTTGAGATGATATCTCACTGAGGTTTGAATTTGCATTTCTCTGATGATTAGTGATGTTAAGCATCTTTTCATCTCTATATTGGCCATCTTCATGTCCTCTTCGGAGAAGTGTCTATTCAGGTCCTTTGTCCACTTTTTTTTTTTTTTTTTTTAGTTTTAGTTTTTTATTTTTATTTTTTTGCTTTTGTTTTTTAATTTTTTATTTTATTTTTTCTTCACTTAATGTTTTTTAATCTTTGTTATGCATTTTTTCCATTACCATTTAGCTCCCTATACCTCCCTCCACCCAGCAATCACCACACTGTTGTCCATGTCTGAGTACTTTTTCCTTTTCGATCAATCCCTCCACCCCCTATTTCCCCTGATCCAACTAGCTATCATCTGTTCTCCATCTATGAGCCTGTCTGTTCTGTTTGTTATTTCAGTTTGCTCATTGGATTCCACATATGAGTTAAACATGGTATTTGTCTTTCTCTGACTGGCTTATTTCACTTAGCATAATGTTCTCCAGGTCCAACCATATTGTTGCAAAGGGTAAAATTTTCTTCTTTTTTATGGCCAAGTGGAATTCCATCATGTAAATGTTCCATAGTTGTTTTATATACACATTTATTGATGGACACTTAGGCTGCTTCCATATCTTGGCAATTGTAAATAATGCTGCAATGAACATAGGGGTGCTTATGTTCTTTTGAATTAGTGTTTTGGGTTCCTTCAGATATATTCCCAAGAGTGGGATCACTGGGTAAAAAGGCAGACCCATTTTTAATCTTTTGAGGTATCTCCATACTGTTTTCCACAGTGGATGTACCAGTCTGCGTTCCCACTGACAATGCAAAAGTGTTCCCCTTTCTCCACATCCTTGCCAGCACTTGTGTTTTTTGTCTTATTGATGATAGCCATTCTGACAGGTGTGAGATGATATCTCACTGTAGTTTTAATGTGCATTTCTCTAATCATTAGTGACTTTGAGCATCTTTTCATGTGTCTATTGGTCATCTGTATGTCCTCCTGGAGAAGTGTCTATTTAGGTCCTTTGCCCATTTTTAATTGGATTGTTTGATTTTTGCTGCTGAAGTGTTTGAATTCTTTATAAATTTTCTATAATAATCTTTTATGAGGTGTATCATTGGTGCATCATTCTCCCATACAGTAGGTTGACTTTTCATTTTCTTCATGGGTTCCTTGGGTGTGCAAAAACTTTTTAGTTTGATGTAGTCCCATTTGTTTATTTTTTCTTTTGTTTCTGTTGCCTAGGGAAATATATCAGATAAAAATATTGCTACTAGAAATGCCCAACATTTTACTACCTACGTTTCCTTCTAAATTTTTATGGTTTTGAGGTTTACATTTTAGTCTTTAATCTCTTTTGAGCTTATTCTTGTGTATGGTGTAAGAAGGTGATCATTTTTTGCACATATCTGTCCAATTTTCCCAAGACCATATTGAATAGACTATCTTTACCCCATTGCATAATCTTGCCTCCTTTGTCATATACTAACTGACCATAAAGGTATGGGTTTATTTCTGAGCTCTTTATTCTATTCCATGAATCTATACGTCTGCTTTTATGCCAGACCATGTAGTTTTGATTACTCTACTCTGGTATTATAATTTGGTACCAGGTAGTGTGATTCCTCTAACTTTGTTCTTGTTTCTCAGATTGCTACGGCTATCCGGGGCCTTTTGTGGTTCCATGTAAACTTCTGGAACATTTGTTCTAGTTCTGTGAAATACACTATTGGTATCTTGATAGGAATTACATTGAATTTGTTGAACGTTTTGGGTAGTACAAATATTTCAATGATGTTAACACAAACAGTATATGCTTCCACAAACAGTATATGTTTCCACTTATTGGTATCTTTCTCATTTTATTTCTTCAGTATCTTATAATTTTCTGAGTACAGGTTTTTTCTCCTTGGTTAAATTTATTCCTAGGTACCTTATTTTTTTTGATGCAATTGTTAATGGGATTGTTTTCTTAGTTTCTCTTTCTTATAATTCATTAGAAGTGTATAAAATGGCACTGATTTCTAAATATTTATTTTGTATACTTTACTGAAATCATTTATCAGTTCTAGTAGCTTTTGGAAGAATCTTTAGGGTTTATATACAGCATCATGTCATCTGCAATTAATGGCAACCTTACTTTTTTCTTTCCAATTTGGATGCCTTTTATTTCTTCTTGTCTGATTGCTGTGGCTAGGACTTCCAGTACTATGTTAACTAAGAGTGGAAGGCAGATACCACTGTCTTGTTCCTGATCTTAAATTAAACACTTTTAGTTTTTGCCTGTTGAGTATGATGTTGGTTGTGGCTTGTCGTATGTGGCCTTTATTATATTTAGGTATGTTCCCTCTATTCCCACTTCACTGATTGTTTTTATCTTAAATGGGTGCTGGACTTTATCAAATGCTTTTTCTACATCTATTGATACATGGTCATGTGACTTTTAGCCTTAATTTTGTTTATGTGGTGTTATTACATTTATTGATTTGCAAATATTGTACCAACCTTGCATTTCTGGAATAAATCCCATTTGATCATGGTATGTGATCTTTTTAATGTATTGCAAGATCCAGTTTGCTAAAATTTTGTTAAGGTTTTTAGCATCTATGTTTAGCAGGGACATAGGCTTATAATTTTCTTTCTTTGTAGTGTCTTTTTTTCTGGTTTTAAAGTTAGGATATTGCTGGCCTTATAAAATGAGTTTGGGAATCTTCCCTCTTAAATTTTTTGGGATCATTTGAAAAGGACAGGTGTTAGCTCTTCTTTGAATGTTTTGTAAAATTCACCTATGAAGCCATCTGGTTCAGGATTTTTGTTTGGAAGTTTTTGATTACTACTTTAATTTCACTAGTTGTAATCAGTCTGTTCATGTTTTCTGATTTTTCCTAATTCAGTTTTGGAAGATTGTATGTTTCTGGGAATTCGTGCATCTCATCTACATTATCCAATTTATTGGCAAGCACTTATTCATAGTATTTTCTTACAATCCTTTCTATTTCTTGGATGTCAGTTGTTACTTCTCCTCTTTTATTTCTTATTTTATTTATTTGGTTCCTCTCTTTTTTTCTTGATGAATCTGGCTAAAGAGATGTTGATCTTGTTTATCTTTTAAAGAATGAGCTCTCGGTTTCATTGATTTTTATTTTATTTTATTTTATTTTTATTTATTTATTTACTTATTTATTTATTTTAGTGTCTATGTCATTTATTTCCACTCTAGTATTTATTATTTTCTTCCTTCTTCTTACTCTGGGCTTTGCTGTTCTTTTTCTAGTTTTGTATCTGTAAGGTTAGATTGTTAATTTGATATTTTTCTTTTTTCTTGAGGTAGGCCTGGAATGCTAGGATTTTCTTTCTTAGAATTGCTTTTGCTGTGTTGCACAGATTTTGGGTTGTTCTGTTCTCATTTTCATTTGTTCGGGGTATCTTTTGATTTCTTTCTTGATCTCATTGTTGACCCATCCATTCTTTAGTAACGTGTTAGTTAGCCTCCATGTGTTTGTGTGTCTTTTGCTTTTTGTTCTTGTAATTGATGTCTAGTTTCAAAACATTGTGGTCAGAGATGTTTCATATGATTTTAATCTTTCTCAATTTATTAAGACTTGTTTTGTGTCCTAACATATGGTCCATACTAGAGAATGTTCCATGTGCACTTGAAAAGATGTATATTCTGGAGCTTTGGGTAAAATATCAATTAAATCCATCTAATCTAGTGCGCTGTTTAAGGCCGCTGTTTCCTTGCTGATTTTTTTGGTCTGAAAGATCTCTCCATTGATGTTAAAATCCCCTACTATATTGCTATCAATCTCTTTTTATATCCACCAAGATTTCCTTTATATATTTAGGTGCTCCTGTGTTGGGTACATATATGTCTACAAGGATTATATTTCATTGTTGGATTGATCCCTTTAGTATTATGTATTTTCCTTTTTTGTGTCTTGTCATGTCCTTTATTTTGAAGTTTATTTTGTCTGATGTAAGTATTGCTACCTTAGCTTGTTTTTATTTCATTTGTGTGAAATATCTCTTTTCAACCTTTTACTTTCAGTCTATATGTATCTTTTGTTCTGATGTGGGTCTGTTATACAGAGCAGATATGTGGGTCTTGTTTCCCTGTCTACTTAGCTACCCTTGTCTTTTGATTGGCGCATTTAATTCATTTACATTTAAAGTAATTATTGATAGGAACTTACCATATTTTGCTGTGTATAATTCACTGCTATGTATAACGCACACCCATGTTTTTGTGCATGTTATACACCAGATTATTGTATCCACGGTATGTAGTCATTATACCCATGTATCATGTGCATCCTTATTTTTCCCTCAAAAATCTGAGCAAAAAAGTGTGCATTATATGTGGCAAAATACAGTATTTATTGCCTTTTATTCATTAGACCTCTCTCTCTCTCTCTCTCTCTCTCTCTCTCTCTCTCTCTCTCTCTCTCTCTCCTGTTTTCTTCTTAGGAAACAGGAAACAGAAAACATTCCTTATAATACTGGTTTGGTGTTAATGAACTTCTTTAGCTTTTGGAGGGGTGCTGGGAAACTCTTTATTTTGCTTTCAATTTTAAACGATAGCCTTGCTGGGTAAAGTAGACTTGGTTGTAGGTTTTTGCTTTTCATTATTTTGCATATTTCATGCCAGTCTCTTCTGGCCTGAACTGTTTCTGATGCGAAATCAGGTGACAGTCTAATGGGGGCTTCCATGTAGGTGACTGTCTTTCTCTTGTTACTCTTAAGATTCTCTCTTTATCTTTAATCTTTGCCATTTTAATTATGATGTGTCTTGGTGTGGGCCCCTTTACATTCATGTTGTTTGGGGATTTCTGCACTTCCTGGACTTTGGTGTCATTTTTCTTCACTGGGTTTTCAGTTATTATTTCCTCAAACAGTTTTTTGATCCCTTGTTCTCTCTCCCTTCTCCTTCTGATACCCCTGTGATGTGGATGTTGTTACAGTTGATGCTGTCCCAGAAATCCCTTAGACTTTCCTCATTTTTTAAAATTCTTTTTCTCTTTTGGCACTCTCCTTAGGCATTTTCTGTTATCTTGTCCTCTAAATTGCTGCTTTGATCCTCTGCTTCATCTAACCTGCTGTCAATTCTTCCTAGTGTATTCTTCATTTTGGATATTGTGTTCTTTATTTCTGACTGGTTCTTTTTTATGGTTTCTATGTCTTTTTTCATATTTACTATTTCTTTGATTAAATTCTCACTGAGATCACCCATTCTTACCCTAAGACCCTTGAGTATCCTTATAACCATTGTTTTAAACTCTGCATCTGGTATCTTGATTGCTTCCATTTCATTTAATTATTTTTCTGGGGATTTCTTTTGTTCTTTCATTTGAAAAATGTTTCTTTGTCTATCTTTTTGTGTTTGTAGAGAATATAAAATATGTTAGGTAGATCTGCTCTGACTCTTAAACTTGTTATGGTGGTTTTATGTTGTAGGTGTCTTGTGGGACTCAGTGGCAATCTTTCAGGTCACCTAAGCTAGGAGTTTCAGAAATGTCTTTTGTGTGGGTTATGTGCCCCCTCCTGCTGTAGCTGAGTCTTGAATGTTAATGGCTCATTTGTGGGTAGGGTTAACCCTCAGACTGGTTGAAATTAAGGATAGACCTTGACCACAGTATATGAGTCACAATGCAAGGGTTACCCTCAAGGTGTTGTCTCCAGCAGGGTCTCCCTTTGGATGTTCCACTTTGGATGTGGTTAGTTGGGTCAAGCTCTGATGTGGTCCAAAGCCCACCACCGGTTGTGTTGGTTCTGGGTCCACTTGGGCAGGGTTTTGGTGCAGATCAATATCACACACTGCCTGTAACCAGCCTTAGGCTGCATGTCTGGAGCTCCCACGCAATTTTCTGTTTGTAGCTGCTTCTATAGGGCCTGGGTGTGCATGGGAGGGGCCAAGCTGTGTACAAGGGTCAGCTTCCCCCTGCTCAGAGCAGGGGGAAGGTTAGTAAAAGGTCCGAGGCACACTAATGCCTGCCTCCTCCTGTCAGCCACTCTGCCACCCTCTGAGGTTTCCTGGTCTTCTTTGAGAGCCTTCCACAGAAAGACTGTAGAGTTGACCCAGGCTGGCTGCAACCCACAGACCCTTCCACAAAGCACGAGCTTGATATGATAGGACAACCAGGTTGGAAGGATGGGGCTAGTGAATCTCCTGCTTGAGGGCAGTGGGGTTCAGGCATTCAATGGGAGGAAAGTGGTCTCTGCTCCAGAACCATACCACTCAGCCTTTGACCAAGTCTCCAACCCTAGCTTTCCCAGAAGGACCACACTGCAGGCTCAGTTTGGGTGCAGCCAGCCAGCCTCTCTGTAGGACAAGCTCAGCAGGGCAGGGCCTCTGGGCATCAGAGGGGCAGGTCAAATGTGTCTCCCGTTGGGGGAACAGTAGGAGCTGAACTCTCAGGGGAAATAAGAGTGGCCCTTCCTCTGCACTGGAGCAGCACAACTCAGGGCCCATCTGAGTCTCGCTCCGAAGGTCCCAGCTCTACACAACACTCTGATCCCACTGTGAGACTGAGCTCAGCAGGGCAGGGCCTTTAGTTGTCAGAAGGACAGGTGAAATGGGGGAATGGCATGGGCTGAGCTCGCAGAAAGGATAAGAATGGCCCTTCCACAGCTGGAGCCACACAACCTAGCACCTGTCTGAGTCCTGGATTAGAGTTTCCCAGGAAGACTTGCTCCCAAGTTTCCAGCTCTGCACAGGACTCTGATCCCCCTGCAGAACTGAGTTCAGCAGGGCAGGGCCACCAGGAGTCAAATAACAGGCCAAGTGAATCAGCGGGTGGGGCAGGGGACTCTGGCTGTGTTCACAAGGTAGGAAAGAATGACCCCTGTTCAAAGCTACACAGATCAATTACTGTCCAAGTCTCTGCCAAGAGCTTCTCTAGGTAAAGAGCGCACCAAAGGTCCCTGCTGGGTGCAGTCATCAGACCTTCCTGCAGAACTGGAGCTCCGCAGTGGTGTTGCCAGGGGTTGCGGGACCGGGCAGCGCACTCTCCAGGCTGATGCTGTAAGAACAGGAGTACTCCGCTCTGGAAAGGCGGCTCCTGGGTCTCTAGCAGGCTCTGTTCTCTCCCAGGCAGACTGAATCCCTGCTGATTTTCACTGCCAGATGCTATGTGGGCTCCTCTTCCTGATTGTGGTGCTCTGGGTTGAGGATCCTGACATGGAGTTGAAAACTGTTCTCCTCAGGGGGGAATTTTGCAGCCAAGATATCCTTCCAGATTCTCAGCTGCCACACGTGAGTGCAGGGGCCAACCCTTTTTGTGTCTTTGCCCTTCTTACCAGTTTCTAAATGGCTTCTTGGGTAAACCCTTGGTTATAATACTTCTGTTCGCATGGCCTACGCTTGGTTATGCGGGTTGATTGCTCTATAATTTAGCTATATATTTGGTTTCGCGGTGGGAGGAGGCAAGTACCACTTCCATCTCAGTGCTATGTGTTTCATGCTTTTAACATCAACTTTACTTACAAAAAATTTTAATTGTTAAAATAGAAACCGAATTCTAAAAGCTGAGGTTGAGTTTTTAAATCATAAGAAAATAAAAATCATCATAATGCCCCCTCACAGGGTTGAGGATAAAATGAGAATATGTGTATAAGAATTCAAAGAAAATTCCAAAGTTGGTATCGTGACTATTTTGTTTTGTTTTCTTTTGTTTGAGGTAAAGGAAATGAATAGTATCACCCTGCTGTCCCTGAAGAAATTGATTGACAGCAGGAGAATGTTCCCATCATTTTTTGAGAGGTCTCTCAACCTTGACGGGCCAGTGTCTGTTTAGTCTTTCTAGTTCAATGCTCAGAAAAGTACAACACTCCTGAAGGGCTTTATACATATTTATTATATCACCGATGAATTCAGTACAGAATTTTATTCTAAAGAAGGAAGCTCCTGGGCTTTTGATGCAGGGCAGTGTTTTGAAGAAAAGGTGCCCCTCCCAACTTCGTCTCTGAAATAATGTAAACTTTCACTACCAGCTCAAGTGAGGAACTAACTGCCAGGAGATGTGGAGCTGGTGACAAGAACTATCAAGTGCAGCAGTTCCTTCTTGGGAAACAGGGGAAATGCGACTGGGTGACTGGTGCCATATCCTAAAAAACTGCGTTTTTCAGGCTCAGGGCTGCCCTCTAGTGGCTGCATGTGCTAGTTAAACTTTGAAAACTTGTTCTTAGCACATCTGTTTCCCTTCCACAGGAGTGAAAACTTTCAGTTCCAAATAACCAAATAAATAACTAGGAAGACAGAAAAATGAAAAACAGTTCAGGTGGCACAGGTTGTTGAGACGGCAAGAGATTGGGCTTCCACTTCTTTGAATATCTCACCTCTTTTTTCCTGGAAATTAGAATAATATACAAAGCAAAAAATGCGTTTAAATTAAAGGATTGACTCTCATTCTGTGATTTCTATTCTGCCAAATTTTGGGGGCTTTACGAAATGATGATGTTAGTAAGTGGTAATTTTCTTTTAATGTCTCATGTCATCTCCCAAATTTGGACATTTTTACTTGTTTTGTCTCTGCTTCTAAGAACCACTGTTCTCATCCACCACGACAGCCTTTCAAATTCATAATCACAGACTTATTTTCAGCTGGAATGGATGTCCAAGATCATCATATCCTAGGCAAATAAGGTATGCTTTTCCCCATCACAGTTACAGATTTGAGATCTAGGCAAGAAAAGTGATTTGTCCTAATGCAATGTCCTTTTCACCACACCAAGGCGACGAGATTTCTTTTCAGACATATGCAACCTGGCCCTGGCCAGGTGGCTCAGTTAGTTGGAGCATTGTCCCGTACACCAAAAGGTTGCGGGTTTGACTTCCTGTCAGGACACATACCTAGGTTTTGAGTTTGGTCCCTGGTCTTCATGGAAGGTAACCAATCCATGTTCTCTCTCTCTCTCATCAATGAACATATCCTTGAGTGAGGATTTTTTTTAAAAAAAGACATATACAGTCTGCTTGATAGAAAAACTGCTAGGTTTTCATAACACGAAGGCATTGGACTAGGGCCTGAAATAACAGGAATCCAGCAGGAAGAAGCAGCGTTTGTCACGCTAAAGTAAGCCTTGGGAATCTCTTTAGACAGTGTCTGGCTGCACTAGGGGAGGTGTGGAGAGTTAAGTCCCTTGGTGGCTTTCCCTCTTGCTAGTACATGACTGAGACCAGGGGACTGGGGAAGTATCACTGTGTGGGGGTGGGGAGGAAGGCTTGTGTGCTGCAGAGAGCAAATAGGGCAACAAAGGCCTATGAAAACAACAAAAAAGGGAACATTGTACGCCATGGACGGAGCAGGAGAGGGTGTCTTAAAACTAGCTGTAGGGTCAAACCCATACGGCTGCCAATAACCAGGTGTCTGCATGCAGGGAAGAACCAATAACTCTCCATTGCTAACTGCTTTAAAAATCCAAGCAGTGTGTCAAAATGTTTTGCAACTTTAAACTTCCATAAAACCTGTTTTACAGCTCCAAAAAAACTGTTTTCAAAAATATATTTAATGATGTTGGTGAGGACATGAAGAAATTTGAACACTAGCGCATTGCTGATAGGACTGTAAAATGATCCAGTCCCTATGGAAATCAGTTTAGCATTTCCCCCCAAAATTAAACATAGTATTGCTATATAATCTGCAATGTCACTCCTAGGCATATACCCAAAACAATTGAAAAACAATGCTTATCAAGCAGTATTCATAATAGGCAAAAGGTAGAAACAACCCAAATGTCCATCAATGGATAAATGGATAAACAAATTATAATATGTCTGTATAATGGAATATTACTCAACCAAAAAGGGAATAAAGCACTGATACATGCCACCAAGAGGATAAACCTCAAAAACATTATGCTAAGCCAGACACAAAAGGTCATAGGTTGTATGATTCCATTTATATGTTAGCCAGAAGAAGAAAAGCCATTAGAAACAGAAAGCAGATCAGTGGTTGTTAGGGGCTAGGGACGGGGGTGAAAGGAAGGAAGTTGCTCAGTAAGTAGGCGATTTCCTTTCGGGGTGAGGAAAATATTTTAGAACTGGGTAGCAGTGGCGGTTGCACAACACTGTGAATGTACTTAATGCCATTGAATTTTATACTTTTAAATGGTAAAGTTGATTATGATGTGAATTTACCTCAATGAAAAATGAAATAAAATTTTAATGGTTTAAAAATATATTCAGTGGCTAGTCACTTTAGTAGTTTCTAGTTAAGGAGACAATGAAAAGAATATTCCATCTAAATAATTTTCATGTGCTCCTCCTGAATTAAAATATCAAATTTTAAAGGGTTTTCTTTTTCAGTTGGTTGTATTTAAATTATTACCAGCTTTTCATAATTTTAGATTATCCCTGCAATTCATTTTTATGACCTATAATTATCATCATGCAAATAATTAGTATGAATGTGAATGAGAGGATTTTTTAATTCCCCGTGCTGTAAATGAGTTGCCATGGGTGATAAAATTTACCTATTCCACCACAGCACAGAGAAAGAAGTTAGAACAGTGTCTGTAAAAAGCATTAAGCTCTTTGGAAATGGGTGTGCCTTTGTGTTCCTTATTTCACTGATTCTAAGTTGCACATTTTTTTTTAAATTTTAATATTGCTGAAATAAAGATGCCTTTGTTAGCCCCTGAGGCCAGGTGCCTTCATCATGCAGCTGCTATCGCCTGCGCTCATGTATCAAAAACGCTCACTGAGTGCCGCACACCTGGGGAAAAACTCCAGAGACAGCAGCGGAGCACTCTTTTAAGAACATCCTTGATCAAAAAACGTGGACATTCATGATTCAATGTCAAAACTGGTTCCAAAGACTTGGATTCTGACTATGAAAAACATTTTAGGAATGCTTACTCAGTTTATTTCAATTCTGTTTTCCTTTTCATATTGTACAAAGATAGTATAGAAAATTTCTTTGACAAGTTAGTTATTGCTCCTATAAATAAGTAAATTGCTCTTCAATGGGTGCAAAATAAAAATTCAAGTAATAAGGAAGCATTAGTCATGGTGTGACAGCATGTTTTTCTGTCTCTATAGAACATAAAGTAATAATCTCATATATTCAGTGTCTTAGATTTCATCAAATTTGGTCATTATTTTCTATAAAAATATTAAATATTGTTTTAGAAAATTACCCATTGTTCCAAATATTAACACTAGTATACCTACTCATTTAAAAGTAAGCACATTTTAATTCAGTAAAATTTACTTACTTCAATAAATGTTTACTGGTAATCTGCAAAAAAAAAACCACACCGAACTATATTAGGTACAGTGTGGAATATCAAAGTAAATAAGAGGACCCTTGTCTTAAAGAATTTACAATCTAATAGATAAGTGATTATTTCCACTCTGGTGTGTTTCACTCATTTATTCATTCAAAAATTACCTGCTATGAAATCTCTCCATGTCAGGTCCTGCTCCAGTGGCTGAGAATACAACTGTTTACGACAGTAAACAGAACAAAATTCTCTACCCTCGTGGAACTTACATTCTAGAAGGAAGACATTCAAGAAAAAGGATAGATAAGTAATGTATATTATGTCAGATAATGTAAGGGCTAAAGTAAAGACTGGAAGAGGACTGTTAAATGTTGAGAGGAGGTTGAAATTTTAGATAAGTGTCTAAAAATAGACACTAAAAACAGCCTGAAGGAAGTAGGGAGCTAACGAGAAGATCGGTCATCCAGATAAAAATGAAGAGAGAGGGCACAGCAACAGCCCGGGGTTGGGGGGGGAGCATTTGAGGAATTGGGGCAACAGTCTGGCTGGAATGGAGAAAACAAAGCAAAGAGTGGTTGGTGATAGAGGAGTACGAGGGGCCAGATGTCCGTCAGAGTGAAGACTTTTGCTTTGCTTCTGAGTCAGGTGAGAAGTGAGTGAGATGTTTGAGCAGAAAAGTGGAGGCTATGAGTTCCATTTTTAATGGGGACGTTTATGCTATGTTGAGAGGAGACTGAAGGGTGAAGAGAGAGCAGGAAGACAGGCAGATGTGGAAATAACTGGGTGAGAAGTGAGGGTGTCTGAGATCAGAGTAGAATGAGTAAGGATGGTGAAAAGGGGTGGAATTCTGAATATCCTTTGAAGGTGGCCCTCACAGGATTTATCGATGGGTTGGAGGTGGGATATTAGATTAAGACAGGAGTCACAGAGGGCACCACCATCTTTGTTCTGAGCGAACGGAATGAAACTGTCATAACATTATGAGGAAGGATCTAGGAGCTAAGGTCAAGAACTCAGTTTGGGACATGTTAAGTTTGGTGCTATGAGGGTCAGTTCCAGCAGGTCTGGAATTGGCCTGAACTCACAGTGAAATGAGAAATATGCCTGCACAGCACTGGCCCCTGCTGAAGACGTGGTCTGTACTGATTGCTTGGTAACCATGGATCCATGGAGTTTCTGGGCAGTTTGTACCAGCCTGTCAGTATTGTTCACCGACACTGGTGAGGTTGATGGTGTGTGCTCTGCCATTGGACCTGGTTACACAGCAGCAATATGCCTATGTGTGAGGCCTACGGGATATAAGAAACCCTAGCTAAGACTCCATTTTGGGCTTCCAGATGGTGAGGTGTTTCTGGCACACATCAATTGTTCCTGATCAGAAAGAGAAAGTATAGGTAGCACAGCTCTTACAAAGGGAGCTTGCCCCCGGCCCCTCTCTCTATGCAACAGCCTCTGGCTGGAGGTATCCCCCTACTTCAACCCTGTTGCTATATTGTAGCAGCATTTTCCTGCAATAAATTGTAGATTTGCCAACATTGTCATTTTAGGTCCTCCCAGGACCTAAAACTCATAGTTTTCTTTAGTAATTGAATTCTGCTTTTCCGACAGCATTAATGCAGATAGATGCCTGCTAGACATTATTTAGGTTGATACAAAAGTGGATTTGAAAGCTCCTCCATCAAAAGGTGAAGCCTGTTTCTCCACCTTTGGAACTGACCCGGTGAACTTTCTTTGCCAGTCGGATGTGGCCATAGAGACAGAATTCCAGTTCTGGGTCTAGGTCTCAAAAGGTCTGCCTCCCCCCACCCCTCTCGCTCTTGCATGCAAACATGCCGGGGCTAGCCTGCTGGTGGGTGAGACAAGTGAAACAGCATGGAGTCAGCTCGGCTATCCCTACCGGCACCCCAGACATTGGAGATAGCCCA
The DNA here is from genome assembly GCA_004026545.1 of Mormoops blainvillei. Taxonomy (NCBI): domain Eukaryota; kingdom Metazoa; phylum Chordata; class Mammalia; order Chiroptera; family Mormoopidae; genus Mormoops; species Mormoops blainvillei. Next base: position 85,858 of record PVJD01004482.1, on the reverse strand, counting down.
GCCAAGGCCAGCGAAGCCCCCTGGCTAACCCATGGCTAACAACAGATGAACAAGGGCCTGGCAAAACCCAGTCCGAACCAGCAGAACCACCCAGCTGACCTACGGACTGGGAACAAATGTAACAGCTTATTATGATGTCTGCTGAGGCTTTGTGAGATGGCACACAGCATTACTGGGACAACTGGTAGCTGACACAGATATCCATGTATAAATGTCGAGTCAGCAGTTGGATATACAGATCTAAAATTCAGGGGGCAAGTCCCAGCTGGAGAAGATTTTGAGAGCCATCAGCATTGCAGAGGATGTGGTCAGGCGCTCCTCCAGAGTCCCTTGAGTCCCTTCTTATCTTTTTTGAGAGCTTCACTCACCATTCTGATGTGCTTTTGTTTTAACCATTCAGCGCTGGAGTCATTTCTTCAAAGGACCGGAAATACTTTACCCCAAAGAGAGCTAGAAATGTCCGGACAGCCCTTGAGCAATGACTGACACCTGGGCAGGACTGGGGAGGGAAACGGAGGAGAATGTATGAAAGCCCAGTTCCCTGGTCTCAGGAAAACTCCGAGGCATAACCGAAGCCGCAGAGTTTCCTTACACCCGGGCTCAGGTTAAAACCACCCTCCACAAGACTCCCTGAGATTGCACCTTTGCCTGACTTCCTCTCCTGTCTGTTCTATGCCTCTCTCTCTCTCACCAGTCTGCCGTGGGAGCACTTCCTTAATAAATACCTGCACACAAATCCTTATTCCTGAGGGTCTGATTCTGAGGCACGCGACCTGAGACAAACACATAAATTGTATGTGAAGCCAGGCGTCTAGATGAACTATAAGATACCAAGAAACTGAGTATTTATAGTTTCTATGTTCTATGTTTTAAGAGATTTTGGGGTTTGTGGGGTTTGGGGTTTCTTTTCGTTTGTTTGTTTTGGTTTGTTTGGGTTTGCATGTTTGCTTCTGGAATGAAGGCGATTTATATTCAGCTGGATAGGATTTCCTAACCGGGCCATCATCCCCTCAATACATAAGCTTTGGCTTCTGGATGCAAGTATCAAAATTAATAGAAGAATATGAGTGTCTGTGTGTGTGTGTGTGTATCTGGGTGTCGATGTGGAGGACAGGCCAAGAGTAAAAGAGCCCTGTGTGTGGTGGTGACCAGCAGGCAAAATGAGGAGCTGTCTCATTGGAATAGACTAGAAAATATATTCTGGGTTCTGGAATGTTTTGTCCACGATTTAAGGGTGTTATGGTCAAACTCCAAATAGGAAAAATAACCATAAATGAAAATATGTAGTCCGGGTCACTCACTACATGCCTGGCACTGTGCTGGGCACTGGAGATATAACGTGAACCAGCAGACATAAGCCTTCCCTCACCGCACTTACAGTTTGAAGTGGGGAGGGGTGGGTGGCAAAGGGCAGGCCGATATTAAATAATTATGTATAATATGTAAATAATATGTAAATAATGGTAATTATTTAATTACCATTATTGTGTTAGAAGGAAAACGTACAAGGCATTATTAAAGTCAATAACTGGAGATGAAGTAAAACGAAAGGCTTCTCTGAAGAAGGGACACTGACGCTGAGTCTGAAGGATGATGAAGAGAGGTGAACAGACACAGAGGTTGTGTGTTGTGAGTTTGGGGCCACGCAAGAAGGTTTTTTCTTCAAATCCAAGCCCTGAACGATGTCAAAGGCGAGCTCCAGCCACGAGAACAATTCCAGCAAGAACGTGTGTCATTTGTTCTTCCAGTCCATTTTTTCTGAATGTGGACTGTGTCCTTACCTGAAATGCCCTCACCTGGAGGCCATCTGCTCATCTCTCAAGATTCAGTTACTGCCTTTTCCTCTCTGAAGCTTTTGCTGACTCCAGGAAATGTTAGACATTCGCTCTGCCGTGTGCCTTGTGCATTCTTGGCATATCATAGGTACTTGTTAAATATTCATAGGATGTTTAGTGAATAAATATAACAGCACATTATTCAGTAACTTTTTCTTACATGTTTAACCCTCTTCCAGAATCTGAGCTCCCTGGAAACGCAGGCTGCATCTTGCTCACCCATCTACCGCTTGATTTGTGACACTTTTAAAATGTTTGTTGAATGAATACGTGAAGTTAAGGAGTTGGGGCTGTGATCAAGGAAACCAAGGAAATGAGGCTTTCAATGTAAATCAAGGTAAGATCACAGAAGGCCTTAAGCTTCATCTGAAGGAGTTTGCACTTCACTGTGCAGGACAGGGGAGCCATTAGGAGGGTCCGAGCAAGAGACCCGTCCGTTCGGAGCTGTGCTTTATGAAGGGAACTGTCAGCAGAGGACACAGTAGGCAACACTGGGCAGAGCCCGAAGGCAAGTAGGCCAGATAGGAAATTACCTGGATCAGTGGTAGAATAAAGGGACAGGAGGGAGGAGACCCAAGGAAGGGGGAGAAGAAGCTGCAATCAGACGGGAGAACTGGTTTCCTGTGGAAGATTCATGCGGGGGCACTTGCCACCACGGGTTGCAGTTTGCATAAATTCTCTATAATGTTTCCTAAGAACTCTCCAGAGGCACATGTTAAGTAATTAAGAAATAGTTACATTCTCCAGAGAATAACTGAATGCCCTAGCTAATTTCTCCAATTTTGATTTAACAAGAGGGTGAGAGAGCTAATGCCAAAATTCCTTTTTGGTTAATGCCCGTTAGTTTCAAAGTAAACACCTCAGCAGCATCCATAACCTAAGTTTCTTCTAGAAGCTTCATCATATTAGCTCCTAGATTCTGGCTTCCCTCTGATAACTAGAGTTAAAATTTCATTTTTATTGATTTTTCCCCCTGTAGCTTTAGTTACCAATAGAGCAGGCAATGTTGTGGCTTTATTTGTTTATTAAAAGTAAATAAAATGTAAAGAAAAGAGAGCATGGAACACCCTTTTAATATATTACAAAGTTCATACCAGAAGTTAGGAAGTAGAAAATTTCAGATTTTCAAGGCACATGAATATTAATTTATCTGCTCTGCATGTGTTTTAAAAGATGTTTCATATTTAATCCTGAATCCAAACTAACGGTCTGTGATATGGGTGGGTTAGCATTAGCATAACTTGTCTTTGCAATTTTAATTTCATAAACAATAATCATAACATTTATGAGTGACTATTCTGTGTACTCCTAAACATTTATGAGGGTCCATTATGCGAAAGAACTGTATTTTAAATCTTTTTGTATCTAAAACTTCAATCTTTACGAAACTGCTGCAAGCCGTGTTATTATCTCTATTTGGCAGCTGAGAAAACCGCCTCCGAGTGGCTCAGCGACTTGCCTGAGGCCACATAGCTCTTAGGTGATGACGCCCGGGAATGAAAATCTGCCTGGCTCCCAAGCCTCCCCACCACGCCGCCTCTCCCTGAGACTGATCGGCAGGGACCCCAGCATGGCGACGCGGCTCAGTGAAAACGCTGCCCAGTGAAAACGCTGCCCAGAGAAAACGCTGCCAATCTCCCCCGCAACAGGCCAGTGGAAGTCTGCTTTCAGCTGCCCCGTGGGCAAAACTGAGAACAAGTCCCAGCCACCTTAACGATTTCAATGAGCAAGAGAAACTGATTCCCACCACAAAGCACATACTTGAAAATCACTTCCTCTTTCTAATAGAACTGTTTTCTCAAAAGGTCATGGCCATGTGCGAAATGTCACCAGACAATATGGTTGTACAATAACAATATTGCAGGCTTCAGTGGACTGTTTCATAAGAAATCTCACACTTTGTAAACTTTTTTCCCCTGTACGTAGAGCTATTTTTTTCATTGTGTGGAAAAATGCTCCAAAGCATTTAAAAGTAATTGATTGCTTGTTAATATTTACAACAACCCCACAGAGTGGCTTGGAGCTGAATGTTGCCATTTATATTTTCTTTCCTATGACAACTGATATCTAGAAAAGTCAAGAAGTCCCAGGTGGAGCTAACTGGTCTCTGGCTCCAAGTCCAGGGTGCTTTTATGCTTTTGAACATGATCATTTACTAGTAATTCTAAGAAAATAATAAGCATAGACACTTTCCTTGAAACTACAGGCTAGAATTACTACCCTGATCTTCTGAAGTTATGTGCTTCCTACCCTCCTGTGTATGCATAGGTGCCTGACACACAATGTCACCCCTTGTGTCCTTTGAACCCTCACAACATCATCTGCAGTCATTTTTATTACCTCCATTTCATAGGCGGGGAAGCAGAATCTCAGAGATATTAAGGGAATTGCCCCAAATCACTCATCTTGCAAATTATAGATCCAGAGTTCAAACCCAGGTCAAGCAGAGCCCATGCTTGTCCTACCCTCTTGCACTACCTCTCTTACTTAAAAGAAGAAAAAAACAAAAACAAAAACACTGACATCTGTCAGAAAACTTTAGAGACAGGCATGAGAAAACATGGATAGTTAAAATTCACAGATAACTGCCAATTCTTATTTTAGCGTTTCTGCCAGATCTTTAATTAGAAAATCAGTACCGTTACATCGTCAAATTGGCTGGTTTGAAATTCCCTGCGTCCCCCCCGGCCTACTCTCTGCTGGAGGGAAAACCATCAAAGAGTGGCTGTGACAACACACCAGGCAATACATTTCTGTGTAATCAGGATTTGCTTTTATATATGTGCTCCGTTTCAAGAGTAACTTCCAGACATCACTATTTTACGTTTTAAGTAGGACATTCATAATATCACTAAAAAGCAACACTGTTATGTATAGATATTTTTTATCATGGAAATTCAGGATGAATGTGTTGAATCATAGCAGACTAGCATCTCTCATTTTTTCCCCCAAAGTATACCTGCATTATGACACAAATGTGCCAGGAGAATGCTGAATGAGTTTTTTCTTTTGAAAGCAGGATAGATGCAGAGCTGATCAGGAAAGGTTAGCAAGCTACTTCCAGCATCCAAAAGAGAAAGAAAGAATCAGAACGCAATCTCTTTTTCTTGTCAAGTATTTTTATCTGGCTTTATAACAAACAGAAACATCTTTTATTGTTAAAAAGGTATCTTCCAAGACAGCCTTAGGATGTTGTCGTCTTTGTAGAGTTTATCAAACCAGTTGCTTTAAAATTCAATAGATCATGATAGAACCGAATGTGATAAAGGACACACAACCAGGTTTTAAGAAATCTCATTATCTGACATTCATATGTGCTAGGGGTTTTTTTAACCTGCTTTTTAGAAGCTGTTAGGAAATTTGGGGTGTGGAATCTTTTAATTTTTCTATTTCCTATTTTTATTATTTATTTACTTTTTTTTCCCAACACCATTTCACTTCCTTAAACCTACCCTCTTCCACCTCTACCCCACCCCCCAACCCAGGGTGGAGAATCTTAACAAAATATATTGGAAATGTAGCTTGATTCTGATTTTTAAGCTATTTAACTTACGTATAAAATTCACATAAACAAAATATTCACTGCCACCCCTTTCCTACTCTCAGCCCCCACCCAGGATCCCCAGTGATACTGCCATGGTGTGAGATAAAGTGGGTTCAGGAGCAGAAGAAAGGACAGTGTTATGAAGAGAAGCTACAATGTTGGGGAGCTGACTCTAGGATGGTGAGTTGGAAAATCACGGACTTTGGAGTCAACAGGGCTGGCTTTAAATATCGAGTTTACTGCTTACTGACATATGACTTCACACCAGTTACTTAACCTCTCTGAGCCTTGTTTCTGAACCTATAAAATGAGGACATGATACATGAGATTACTGAAAGGATTAAATGAGATGATACACGTATAACCCTAAGTCAAGCCATAAGCCATGTGGTCCAGTTCCAGAGGAGGGCCACAGTTAAAGCCAGCATTGACAGGCTATCATGGGAAAGCAATTCCAATGTTATTTAAGTTTTCCAATATTACAGATATCCAATCGTAACCAATTGCAATATTTCTCATAGCTGCTTGCTTCTTCTGCCTGTTTGACTTGTACCGCCAGTCTCTGGAGTTTCTCGTTGACCTACAACCAAAGGACATTCTCCACACGTCCCTGCTATTTCTGTCACTCCCATCTCACCCTCCCCAGCCCCACCTACCCATTTAATCTTTTTCCCAGTCTTTATTACAAAGATGACTTCACTTCTTTTTTTTTTTTGGAAAGTCCTTTCTCTTCAAGTTTAGTGTCTCCAGTTCTGTTTCTCTGGTCATTCTGCATAACAAGTATAGAGAAACCATTCTGAGAAGGAAAGAGCTTCTCAGAATTTGTTCCGGAAGGTGAAGGTCGGCAGATAAGGAGGTTTAAACTAAACCGAAAATGACAGGCTTTTTCCTTGTCAACATGGGAGAGTAATGTGGTAGAAAGTCTGCCAACATTCTACATCAGTAATTTTCACCCCAAGATATATGTAAAGAAAATAGCACAGGGTCTGGCACAGAGTAAAATTTCAGCACTTATTAGTCCCTCTTTCATTCAGCATCTGTTCTAGATATTTACTGTTGTATAAAAAAACTGTGCCCAAATTAAACAGCTTAAAATGACTGTTAACTCTCATGGTTCTATGGCTGACTGGGCCCGCCTGGCCAGTTCTTACTTGGGGTCTCCCGTGTGATTGCAGTCAGATGGCACCGGGGCCTGGAGTCACCTGAAAGCCCAACGGCATAGCCTGGTGACTCAGCTGGCATGACTGGAAGAGCTGGAGGCTGGCCAGGTATATTTCTCCCTCTCTCTCTCCATATTCCCTCTTTGTATGATTGATTTGGGCTTCTCAGAATGACAGTCCCAGGGAATTCAGACTTCTTACATTGTATCTGGTTTCCTCAGAGTGAGAATTTCAGGAGATCCAGGTGGAAGCTACAAGGCTCTTTATGAAGTAGCCTGAGATTTCACCAAGGCATCACTTCCTTTGCAAGTTACAGGGCCAGCCAGATTCAAGGAAAGTTACATAAGGGCATGAAAACTGGGATGCAGAGTTGGTTGGGGAGCTGGGCATCTCTGGAGACCATCTATCATATAGCCCATTCAACTTGCCCAAAAACATTTCTCCCCATTTTGGAAATTTAGATATGTTTCGTTATACCTTATAGTTAATATTCCCGAAGGATAGAGAATGTGGGTCAGACTGGCAGCTTCCTATATTAAGCCAACAAAGTTGAGAATGAAAACATCTAGTGTCTTCCTTGTTGGAGAAGCAGAGAAGCCCTAAAATCAGACAGCCTGAGTCCACCCTACACTATCTCTTAGAGCTCGAAGTGGTTTTCTGTCCCAGCATTTCCAGCCTATAACTACAACAAGATACTCTGGTCATGAAACATCTCAGGCTTATCCAGGAGTGCTGGACAGTTGACAGTAGTTTCAAAAAGCATAGGTAATGTAATTTGTAATGTGAATATAGGAAATAAAATTCAGGTTGCTGGAAAACATGCTTTGGGACAAAAGCTAATGAAACTTGTACTTACTCGGATTTGTGACAACTCCAAACCATTTTGTCTTTGGCTTCATTGGAAAACGATACAGAACAGCACACTACTTGGCCTAAACTTTTTCAGTCCATTTTTTAATATTGTTAGGAATTCAACCAAAGGCAAATTCATTTGGATGAACAAGTATAAACAAAGCTTTGCAGATAAATACGATAAAGTCTGCTAAGTATCAATTATTCTGGGAAGTGCAACTGGCTAGAAGTGAGTGGAATGTGAGGAGACAGGTTTCTAAGATGGGTTTGAGGAGCTGGGAGACCATCCTCACCATTCACAGGGAGAGGGCAACCCAGACTCCACTGAGCTTTCAATGACTCTTTAGAAATCAAACAACAGAAACACCAAAAGGGTCCAAAGTCTTCCTAGGTTTGACCATGGGGTTGGGGTATTGGTACAATAAGGTTTGGGGTAGGTGTGAGGTACCTCAAAGGAATAAGAAGGATGTAATCCTTTCTATTCTGTCCCCAAGTTTATGGTACAGAAAGAGCAAGAGAGGGAGTCGAGAGCTGTGTCAGTCAGGCTTCTTTGTGAGGCAGCAGAAACCAACTCTGGCCAGCTCGTATAAAAAGAAATCCCTTCAGAAGGATACATGGCATAGAGGGATAGAAGAGGAGGGCAGATTCAAACACAGACAGGCCTACGCATATCCGGAAGATCTCAGTAGGAAGAATTACTAAGCGGTCTTGTCTGGACGAGGAAGGACGAACCATCACAACCATTTTCGGTATTTGCATCACTGAGTTCAAGGAGAAAGGCAGCAATTAACCAAGTGGGGGTAGTTTGCCCAGCCACTGACAATAAATAAATAAATAAATAAATAAATAAATAAATAAATCTCACCATGATTCAAATCCCACTTGAATATATCTAATGGGAGAGGGATAATTGCTCCAGATGAGTGCCTTTGCCCAGAGAAAGTTCAAGGGTGGTGGACTGCCCAGAGTACCATATACTATTAGAAAAGTCAGTAATACATATATGCAAGAGCAATAATACCAGCAGCGAAATGAAGAGTCCGGCCCCAGCAGGTGGAATAATGAGACATGTGGGTGGGGAGCGGGCTGCACTGTCAGATAAACCAGAAGTGACTTGTTTTGCCCCAAAAAGCTAAAAGGCAATTGAGAAAGACGGATACCATCTGAGACAACTCTTGGGAATAATAGCTCTGTTATCATCTTGTATCCCATTTGATCCTCAAAATTCCTACAGCCAGGTGACATCCCAAACACAAAGGCATCCTTTCTCAAAGACCTAAGCACTAACGGAAAGGAAAGGGCTACTAGAAAATCTAATGTTAGTTTGAACCAATTAGTTTTGTTACTTTCCTGATAATCCCAGTGAGGGATCAGGGTTGGGGGGAAAGAGGTGGAAAAGGGGGTCGGTGATTTGGGTGCTCTAGCGAAGTCGGGGCTGAACTAGGGGAAGTGCAAAAGCTTAGTGTAAATGAAGGATCAGGCGCTTGGAGAGATGGAGATCTGCAGAGGGGAAGGCAATTAGGATGGCCATGGACCCCGAACAGCGAGAGGAGCGTTTCTCCCTTTTCCTCTCTTCTGGGAACTTCGTGGTTCCCAGTCTCAGACCTAGAACTCAGGTTCCTGTCGTCCTTTGGCACATTAGGGGCCAAACCCACTCCTTTCTGTAGAAAATGTCTTGCAACCAAATCACTACGTATAACCCTGTGGTTGTGGGGCAAAGCATCTTGGGTTTCTAAATACTGACTCATAGACTTTTGAAGCACGGCTTTTACATAGATTGGGCACTGTCTATAATGTATCCTTTACACTCTGTGATTTTGTTGGTAGGATTTATTCTGAGCGATCTGGCCTGGGGAGTTTCATCATCAAGCAAACATTCATCTCTCACGCATGTAATTTGGTTAAGCCCTAATGATGCACAATGGTTTTTATCATGTCTGCTTCGAGTCTTTATTTAGTCTCACTGATTAACTGGCTCAAATCCTGTGCCTATGTGGAGTACAGATAAACAAGGGTTTAACAAATTCAAGGGTACCTTACACTCTTCTTAGGGACAATGAGAGACCCGGGAGCTCTCTGAAAGTTCCTAGTAACCAGAGACTAAGTGGGAAAGAGAGGAGCCAGGTTACCCGGGTCAGAGCGCTGCAGGTTGGTGGGGAGTGGGGCTGGTGGCAGGAGGTTGTGGGGAGACCTCAAGGCCCTCTGCAGCGCATTATATTATCTGTGCCCAGTTAAGTAAGACATCTTTCCCCTTTCCGCTATCCTGTCCTCCTGCTCCCTGCCTACCTAGGAGAATCTACAACCAGAAGAGGAAAGAACAGAAGTGAAAGCACAGACCAGCCCTCTTTGGTCCTCTTCTCCCTGGAGGGTCCAACCAGTCTAGCCCAGGCCTGCACCTTTGGAGGGAAGGAGTAAAGGATAAAACTTTAAGCTGAACTGGAGTGTGTGTGTGTGTGCGTGTGTGTGCGCGCGCATGTGTGTGTATGTTGAAAGTCTCAAGAAAGCCATGTCCATGATTATATTACAATGTAAAAAAGTGAAACTGCATGACTTTTTCAGTTAATTTATCTTGTTGCTCTCTCTATTAAAAAAACTAAAGTCAACAACACATGGGGTTTTGATCTTAAATCACTGATATGGCTAATCATGAAGTTTTAAAAAAACAGTAAAATCAGATGGCTTTTGGGAATTAAGCCAAATATTAAGCCATGGTTTTGCAGATTGAGAATTTTAAAACACCCAGTGATGGGTTTACTCTTTCTGTACCTCTGTTTTCTGTCTTGGCAAATGCAGAAGATTCGGAAAATAAAGTCAAAATGAGGAGCTCTTTTTGGCAGCTGGCATCTCTTTACCCAATGTGTAGGAGCAATATCCTCCCCTGTGAAATGGGAGAATTGTATTAATCTCTACATGTAATTCTGGCGCTGAACTCCAGAACACTTAATGCCGCTAAAGAGCATGAGATTTTCAAGATTTCAGTCTCCAGGCTGAGAAAGCGAATGCGCCGTGAGGATATCATCTCGTATTATAGCGACTTAGATCACGAGAAAATAGTTCAGGCTGTAAGTAGTTTAATGACTGAATGACTACTAAGAGTGGGGTTCTCCAGTCATTTATGTGTCAAGTGCATGCGTAAGCCCAAATCACAACCAAGAACTGGGCCCCGAACATACACGCCACCTGGAAAGAAAGACGTTAATTTTACTGCTGGGCAAATAAAAGACATAGAACTAAAATATGAATAGGTAGCAATAAACTAAGTAATCCAGACCCCCTTGCCCCATTCAGTCTAAATCATAAGACTTGCTTAATTGCAAGAAGTTCTATTGCCACCTGCTTCTTTCTCGGTTTCTCTAAATAATGTGTGTGAATGTGTATGTGTGTAGTTTAAGAATGCTGGAACTTTCAGTTTCGTGAAAAATGAACAAAAGACTTTGACATGCTATTTTAATGGCTGGATCTTAAGATTTCACTTCAACAGAATATATTTAGCATAAACCATTGTAGTTTTGTATTTCTGCTAAAAATTGATAAGATACATTGTACTGGGTTTGTTGGCAGGAAGCCTATAACCAATAGTTTTCCAAAAATAATTTTCAAAAAATTTGCATAAGGTCAAGTTTCCAAAGAAAGACTGGCCAGTTTTCCAAAACATTCGAAAGGGTGAATACTGCCCCATTGGGATTTTGCCGTCTAGGATTTATTAATGTGGGTTAACTCTGATTGGGAAGAGCAGTGCTGCGTCTGCCCCCACAGGGCGGATGTGAAGGCAGAACACAGGCAGGACAAGAAGATTTACTGGCATCAAACATCAGGGGTTTCTGATGATTGAAACCACAGCTGACACTGGTCCTCATTTCCATTCCCATTTCAGCCCCTATTTTTAGGGCAAAGAACTTTTTAGGCTTTATATCAGAGGTTAAATTTAGTGATCGATGTGAAATGGGGAGTTAATGGAAACTGTCTTCCCACTCAAAACACATCATCAGGTCTGGGAAAAATGCACTCGTCTCAAATGCAAAAAGAACATAAAGAAATGACAGTGAAGAGAGAAAAGAAGACCAGTTTATGGGCTGGATCGGATCCTTGGCTGATTTCCTTTTGGCCTATGGGGCAAGCTTCCAGATCTAACCTGAGTTAGGGCTGCAACAGTGAAAATGCATTAAGATATTACCAACATTCAGTGGCAATGTTCTGTATTAAAAGATGAAGACAGGGCGGCTTACAGTTCTCTAAGCAAAGACAAGATACTTTAAAAAGAAAAAAATAGTCAGGGTGTCCTGTATGTCCCAGGTGATACCCTGCAGGGATACAAGCAAGGGGGAATGGGAACAGCAACACACCCACTCTCTCAAGGCTAACTGCCAAGACGCTAGTATATCCTGCTGCACCAGCTTGGGGTGAAATTATTATTCATATCAGTCTTCAGCTCACCAATTGCCTGAATGGTTTTTTTCTCTCTGCAGGAGTCTTCCCATAATACCTGGGAGAACTCAGAAATTTGTCTTAGTTCACAGACTTTCTTTCTCTTGCTTGGAGCCAAAACTCAGGTTTACCCCATGAGGCCAGAGGATAACCATGATTAGATATCGGTTGTTCCATGCTGAAATCGTTCGGGCTCCCATGTTTGGTGACTCAAGTCTCTGCTTACACATACACACAACCATTTCCTACCCACGCCTCCCTCCACAACCATCACTGTGCCCAAACTAGCCCTTCCCTAATAGAATCGAGGCCATGTGGTAGGCCCAGGTGAAGTGTATAAACCTCTCTTCCCCCATAACCCTTTGCACCAGATGAGTTTCTCCGAGGGCGCCTCTAGTCTGATGTCTTCCTGTTACATGACCTCAGTGAGATCACTTTGGCCTATTTGGTATATTTTATAGTGTTGGGCGACTTCTAAAGAGAAATGGTTAGGGTTTCTATGTCTACCATTTTAAGAGACTCCTAGGACTTTATGCAAATTTTCCCACCTCTTCACCACAACCTTTAAGAACGACCTCTCAAAATGTTGTATTATACTCTTCTTTGGAGCAATGGATGTCCACGTGCATTTATCTGCATAGGTATGAGATACCACACAAATGATTCTTCCCAGAAGACCTGCACCAAGATGGCTTGCTATCCTTATCTTTTGGACCCTGCTATAAGCTCCTCCCAGTGGGATGAATACAGACCCTTGAGAAGGGTGACTAACTCCTTCCAAAAAGCCTTTCTCAGAGACGGTGAACTGGATAGAAGTCAGATGGTGCTTTGGGACCGTTTCCTGAGGCTGAGCACTCCAGGATGTTTATTGATATGGATAAACACTGGCAGGCTCTGTGTCGCCCTGCTCAGAACCCGATGCCATGTCGGTGACTCACAATGCTGACTGTCCTCCTACAGTCATATGGGCAGTGCCTTAGTCTTCTGAGTTTGAATAATAGAGGCTAGTAATGATGTGGGGGCTAGCAATGAACCATCTGTGACCTAAGGCAGAAGCGGGGCGTTTCTACTTTAGCTATAAGTGGACAGATTCCTCCCCAGCCGGGGCTACCTCCCCTCTTTCTTCATCCCCAGAGTTAGGGTTCAGTACCCGCCCACCGAGGTCTCAGATTCACATTCACACCGGGAAGCTCCTTGTTCTCATTAAGGGGAGTTTCCTTCCCACCTGACCCTACGTCTCTGCAGTGGGATCCTGGAAGGGACTCTCCTTCTCCCTTTCCCAGGGCAGAGTATAAGAGTGCCTGGCATGGGTATGTCCCTCTCTCCTACTCCGCTCCTACCTTTGATGGCATCCCTGCCTTCTCTATTTTCTCCTCCAGCGCCTTTCCAGTCTGAGAGAGAGAAGGTGCCCTGGAAAACCCGCCTAACAGCTAGACTGGCTCGGCTCCCTTCCAGGGGAGCTTTAGCTTCCATATAAGCAGGCACCACTTGCCAGCAGCTGGCCCTGGGGGGGCTGGGCCAAAGGCCCAACCTCACCAACCCATCACATGCACCTTCCAGGAGTTTATGCTGAAAAGCCTGAATTTAAATGTCCCAGGTGAGTCTCAACAACTGGCTCCCTTTTGGGGTTCTTCCTTCCAAAGCAAAGTCAAGGTTAGTCACCCTTCATGCAGGCTGTCACAGCCACGTTTAAAACACTAATTGCCTCACCTCTAGATTAGAAGCTTTTCAAGTGCTGGCAGGTGCCTTATTGCACTGTATTTTCTCATCTGTAAAATGGCAAAAATAATACAGGTGGAGTCCTTAGAAACCTGTCTGGTACAAGTGAGCTCAGTAAACAATAACCATCATCATTACGATAATAAGAGTTTAAGATACTATTAATACAATTACCATGTCCCCGGCATCTAATAGAGTACCAATGATAAGTAAGGCCTCAAAAATTGGTTATCGAGTAGATGATATCGCAGAAAACCCTGAGGACACAAGGTTTGTTGGACTGGGGAATGCATTTTAGGAAGTAATGGGAACTCAGTAGATGACATGTGCTCCTGTACCCCTCTTGCCAGTCCCCACCTTACTCTGTGTGACAGCACAGTGTTTCTGTTAACAGAGGAACAGACAAGTCAATATTTGCCAAGCTTTTCATTGGCACAGAAATGGTTTATTAAGACAATTAAGACATCTGTTCACTTCCATTTCTGGGTACAAATAGTCAATACACTAGTTAAAGAGGGACCCAGCATTTTTATACATGAGAACTACACCCCCTCCATCCCTTGTTGAGGTTCTCAGCACATCATAATTGCAACATTTGAAAACTTACCATTTACTGTATACAAGCCTCTGTCTTGAAGAGACAAGCAAAAACATTACCAGATACACACTGGGTACCTTGTCTCTAGTTATTGTGGGCTTATTTCCCTCTTGCATAGGTCTAAGAAACAGTACCTCACAGTCCCCTTTTGGGAGGAAAAATAAAAGGCCAAATGCAATTCTTGCTAATGTTTTGTATTGGCTGACCCTGTAACCTGGGCACAAAAAATTGGGCTAAGAACTGGTACTTGACCTAAAGGCAGACATTTATAGCGTGAGGTGGTCTGGTACAAGAGCTTTGCTTATCTGAAGAATTCTTTGTTAAAAGAAGGCTGGCATAAACATGTAGAGCCTTCTTCTGGTCACCCAAGGAGGGGCACAGTTGGTAGCAATAGTGGAAACCAAGTGACACAGAAAGAGGTGTTAAGCTGAGCCGTGCTGTCATATGGCAGAGCAGAAATCAGAGGGTGAAAAGTAAAAGGAGAGGAAGTCAGAGAGCGATAACTGGGACTGGAAAGTCACCAGGAGAAGGAACAAGGGGCTTTTACTTTCTCTGAAACGACAGCTACTAGAGCTTCCGGGGCCCATGCACGACACATTACAAACAAAGTGGCGAGGAGAAAGGCAGGGACAAACTGTAGTCCAGAATCCTGAGGTCAGAGAGGGTTTCCTGGATTCTGACATCATAGTTGCTGTTCTAGCAAGGGCTTCTGCTGCCTTTCCCTGCAGGGCAGCTCAGTTGGCACAGCACTGATTGCACATTAGCGTCACCCGGGAAGCTCTGCGAATAGCTCAGATGAGGAGGGGTGGTCTCAGGCCAGTTAAATCAGAGTCTCCAGAGGTTGGGCCCTGGCATTGGTATTTTTAAAAATATTCCCTAAGTGGTTCTAAATTGCAGGCAAGGTTGAGACCATCGACTTAACTTTATTTAAAGGGTTGTTTCTAGTTTCCTACTAGACACTCTCAGTATCAGTTTCCACTGACAGGGGCAACTCCTATGGACAGAGAGGAACTGATATTCGGCCTACTGGTTCACTGGGGTCCGTCAGAAGTAATGCCTGCTTGAGTGTGGTTGGCAGGGTAATAAAGTGGGCGTAATAATTTATAGTTTTAATTTGAACATTTCTCCTAAAATGTCATATAGTGTGCTTGAGTGTTATACTGTTATATTACAGAATTACATGCTTATGGCTTTGTAATAAGATTTTGTAATAAGAGAGGGACATTATTTGTGCCAGACCTTGTATTTGCCCTTCTCAATCCTTTTCAATTACTAAAACTTTCCTTCTGCCTCTATTGAGATGATAACTACCTATAGGTAATAATTCCCCCCCGGCTTCTGTCCCTTGCTACTAATTTTTATTAGAAAGTTTCAGTTTGTTATTAAGTTCTCCCACTTGAGATTTCTATAGTGGCTCCGAAACAATTTCTCATATACTTTCTCTAGGAAAAATCATTTCTTTATAGGAGGTACAAATTGTGGTCTCCTTTACTCATGTAGGGTCCCTGTACTTTGATGAATGGAGTCACTTGTTTGCTTATGAATATTTCCTAGATCGTATGGAGCCAAACATAGATTAGCGAAAAAGAGGTTCCCTCCTCTAATGCACGGAATATACCTTTCTTTTCTCCATCTGAGCAAAAAGACAAGGTTAGGTGCCTGATTACATTTTATTGTGCAGGCACCCCTTTTTATTTGCACTTCTCTTTATTGTGCTTCACAGGTACTGTGTTTTTTACAAACCGAAGGCAAGACCTGCCACCGGCCAAAAGATTAAGGCTGGTGTTAAAGTAGAGACAGACTCATAGATAGAGAGCAGGCTGACAGCTATGGAGGGGCGAGGTGAAGAGGTGGAGGGATAAAGCAAAAAGGAAAAAGGGCTCATGGACATGGACAACAGTGTGGTGATTGCGGGTGGGGTGGGGAAGACAGTATAGGGTAGATAAATGATAATGGAGAAATACAATACAATTAAAAAAAAAAGACTTGCCTTATTGTGATGCTTGCTTCATTACTGTGGTCTGGAACAAGACATACAATATCCCCAAGGCATGCCTGTAGTGTAAAAAAATTCAAAACACAAGTACAGTCAGCTGAGCTGCCTCTTACTGTTCTCTCAGTTTGGTTCATGTTGAAAATATTCTTTCCCAACTTTGCTCTCCTAGGTGTCACTCCAGACAGCGCTTTTCTTCTTGGTTTATTAGCTTCTATTTTCAGATGTTGATGTTTTGTAGGGTAAGTGGAGGTAGTGTGGCTTCCTCCCCCCAGGTATCTGGGAGGGAAGCAGTTTCTCACAACCCATTGGCCTGATAAAGTGTGTTTCCATAGCCTTGAGTCCAGGTCCAATAAACGGTTCCCATAACATGATGTGGGCTGGCATGTGCAGATCATGCTATGTTACCTAACATTTTGGCCTAATGCCAGCTTTGCCTGTGCTAGTACTTAAGGAGTTAGGGGCTTCTCACTGTGTGTGCAGACACAGACATGTAGCTGCAGCATGCGTGGCTCACCCGCACTTAAATAAAGACACGTGAAGTATCCCCAATGCTCTGTGCATTTTCTTCCATCTCTCTATCTGGAGTGGACCTGCCAGACCTTGACAGGCTGCAACACAATTGGCGTAGTAGTCTAGATTCTCATGGCGTGGAAATGGAGGAGCCTCTGGGGTCTTCTGAGGGTTGCCTTGATGGGTGGTCTGATATTGGGATGTGGCACCTGATGGAGAGCCTCCTGGCATCAAAGGTCCTGCCCAGGGAGTGGCCCGATGTCAGTGGTGCAACTGAGACCATGGAGAAAGTCTTATGGGAGGTTGGGGAGACCCTGGAGCCGCGGTTGCAGGAGCCATGGGCTGGCTATTTCTTTTCAGCTTTGCAAGCTGTGACAGAGACCGAGCTTTGCCATACAGTGAAAGCACATGAGCTCCAAGGATGAGAAGAAGCCCTGGAAGCCAGAACTGGTGCTCTGGAAGAAGTCCTGCGAGGGGTGGAACAGCAGCACCAAACCCCGTCTCATGCCAAAGTGGACGAGTGGGAGTCAGAGGAAGATGACATAGGTGCGGAACCAAGTTCCTGGAATGCCCACCCCATAGTGGAACAGAAGATGAAGTCCAACAACCTGTGGTGCCTGGGGGCCAGCCCGCAGGTCCCCTGCAGATGGTAGAGCATACCACGTACTGGCCCTATATGCAGGCTGAAGTGGTCAACCTCGCAAACCAGCTTCGCCAGCGACATGAGAAATCCTTAGCTGTGTGGCCCTTGCACCTGTGGGACCTAGGGGTGGTTAGTATGATGTGTACAGATACGGAGATGGAAAAGTTGGTATCCATTTCCCTACGCTGTGGCTGCAGAATAGCTGGAGGCACAGTGGGGTCAGGGTTCACATTCTTTGATGGAATGGGTCACAATGGCTATCTGTACTGTCTGGGCAAATGCAGGTGATGTGTTGGATATGGTGAGCAAGTGGCAGTCCTTTACAGACTTAGTGCAAATCTTGTGGGAGTCGGGCATGCACCAGGCCATGTTCAATTCCAATACCTTGCCTACCTGGCAATTGGACTGGTCGTTGTACTTGGGGATGGCCTTATTTGCCTAGTCGAGTTCAGAAAACTCTTGGAAGCCAGCCAACAAATTGGGAAGCGTTTAAAACACAACACTGGGTAAAGAATACCTGGTGGTGTTATCCGTTAGCTATTTTTTCTCCTCAAGCTGCTTCTATAGTCACTGAAATGGAGATAACTGCTTCGGTTTTGCACATTGCTCATGCACTGAATGCAACACATGATTCCTTAAGCCTGTTAAATGAGGAAGTGTATCAATTGAGAAAAGTGGCCTTGCAAAATCATATGGTTTTTGCATACAATCTCACTGCATCCCAAGGTGGGATACGTGCCCTGGCAGGAACAGAATGCTCTGTGTATGTTCCTGATGTCCACCACAGTGTGAGTCAAGCTTTACAGGCATTAGCCTCTGAGTCCTGGGCCATTGAATGCCTGAGAGGCAATCCTTTCCAGGAATGGTGGGCATCCCTGACCACTGAATAGCGGTGGGTTCTTGCTGTCTTGGGCAGTAGCACTTGTATTTTGCTTCCTTGGTGTTGTAGCCTATATTGCAGTTGTGGTTTATTGGTGCAGGGCTCTGCCCTCCTCATTAAGGGACCTTCATGGAAGATATCCTCGTATAGATTGTACAGTGAGGAACCCAGAAGGGGTGGATTGTAGTGTAAGTGGAGGCAGTCGTGCTTCCTCACCTGGGTGTCTGGGTAATGAGAAGGAAGCAGTTTCTTACAACCTTGAATGGGCCTGATAAAGCATGTTTTCATAGCCTTGAGTCTGGTTCCCATTACGTGAAGTGGGCTTGCAAGCATAGATCATGCTATGTCAGTTAATCTTTTGGCTTAATGCTGGCTTTGTTTGTGCTAGTACTTAAGGAGGCAGGGGTTTCTCACTGTATGTGCAGACTCACATGCAGCTTGCAGTATGCATGGCTCGCCCACCCTCGAATAAAGGCATGTCAAGCATCCCTACGGCTCCACGCATTTTCTTCCATCTCTCTGAGTCTCGAGTAGACCTGCCAGGCCTCGACAGGCTGCAACACAGTGTCCTTCCCCATGCCCCATTCTTTTGTGTTCATCTTCAGCTGTTCCTTAATCTTTGCTCCTGCTTGTTAGAATTCCCCTTCTCACTTCTCTGGTTCCTGTTTCTGTTTTCCTTTTCCAAATGCCAGGCTGACATCATCTTTCCAGCTTACATAGCTTACCTTATTCTTAGAGCTATTCGTTTACAGCTTTTAAAAGGTTTCTCCTGGCAATTTTAAACTCCTAAATTAAAAATAACAAAAGTATTTACATCTTGGCTTTTTAAAATTATATAAATACGTTAATAACACACTGTAGATACCTTTGCAAACTTAAGTGAGGTTCTTATAACTCAAAGGGCAATAGTGTCTTTCCAGTTACCCTAAAAGACCTCTGCCAATAAAATGGTGTGAAACTATCTGGATTCTATAGTTTCTTCTTCCATAGGATCTTTCTCTTTGGTTCCAATTCCACTAAATCCTCATTTATCACATTGTCTACTATAAGAATCTATTGTGATAAGGAACCTCTTTTTCTCAGTGAGCGTCCTAGAACAGTGCTTCTCTCACATGATATGAACATGACTCTCCTGAGGATGTTCAGAAAATTCAGACTTTGATTCTATAGGTCTGGGTGGAGCCCAAGATTCAGAATTTGCAACAAGCTCTCAGGTGTTGCTGATACTGTTGGTCCAGGGAAGCACATAGGGGGCTTCTTGGCAGTTTTGGTGTTTTTCCCAAATGTTTTATCAACAACACTTTCTCTGTGCTTGCTAATATGTTCTCAAATTAACTCTGACTTATGATTAGACCAACAGCCTCCATTATTGATGTTGGTTCTCTCACTGTACTGTAAAATTTTGTTTTTTCATTTTGTCAATCAGTCTTTCTAGTTTCTGGCTAATCACTGGTACTTAAATCAGCACAACGTGTCATGTGCCCAAATCTTGATCCTTAATCATTCCTACGGAACACTTCACAGGCAACAGTTGTCATGTTCTATACCATTTATTAAAAATTTGCTTTTCTTTATAATACATTGTCTTAACTCTTTTAAAACTTTCACTGTTTCTGGAATTATCAGACATGATGGAATTAAGAATGCTTATAAAACACCTCAAAACAAAACTCTATGCCAAAGACTAAAAAACAAGCGGTCAAGACAAAAATGTGCACAAGTAAAGCTATTTTTTAGTGATAGGCAGAGTCTTTTTGCTCTGATTTTGTGCTTCGTTGGAATCTATAAAATTTAGTTAATCGAAAGCTTATCAGTGGAGGAGTTTATTTCATTGAATAAAATAAAGAGTTCATATTTCCCAGCACCAGAGGCTTCTGTCTCTACAGATTTGGTCCTTTGATCACTCACCAGGTTGTTTCTGGGAGGTAGAGGAAGACTCAATAAACGGTACCCCACCCTTTCACTTGTCTGAATCAACTGAGAAATAAGACAATAGCATCAGCATAAAATGGCTGAAACATAACTTTTATTTCTGGTAAGGGTGATGAAGCACACAGCTTATATTCATGGGTGAGCAGAACTCCTATTACGGAAACTTAGGTTAAGATTTGCCCACTCATTCAAAGAAGGCACTGGCAGCCTCCTCCCCTGGCAGTCTAACTGTATACTGAGTACTCTATGTTGGAAGCTTGCACCCAAGGGAAAGAAGAGAGTGTAGGGCCTTATGCCCTAGCTCACTAATCAGCAGTCACCTGTCCTCAACCATGAACAACCCAGAGTATTAGGCATCAAGAGCGGAGAAGAGGTGTTCCCCTTAACCATAAACTCTATCTTACTTAATAGCTTACTTACTTAATATCTTACTTAAGTAAGATAGCACTCTATCTTACTTAATTCTAGACAGACCAATCGACAATGGTACATAAGTTTCTGCTATGTACTATTCACTGTTGTAGGTGCTGGGGACACAGAGCTAAATAAAACAAGAGTTAAATCTTGACAGACAGAGCAGTTTGCATTAGCGTCTGTACTTGTGCAGCCTACTTCCCTCACCTCATCTACTTCTAGTCCTGACAAATCCTGTCTTTACTTAAAATTTGGATATTTTGCAATTCACAGGTGTTTTCAACTAATTTAAAAAATTTTAAATATTGCCTTAAAATATTACTCATCTTGATTACTGAGCGTTTCCCCTCCCCCTTAAGTGTTGCAACTGAGATGAATGCCTTACTTGCCTCCCCCTGGTCCCAACCCTGGTTTTCGAATAAATGTGTAAATAAATAAATAACTATAAAAATTAAACAACTATTAAATAAATGATCAGATAGTGATGTATCTGATAATTTGCGAAACAGAGTGTGTGATAAGAAGTGATTGGATGGGTGACTTGAATGATCAGGGAAGACTATCTAAGGAGATAGTATTTAAACTCAGACCTGAATGCGATGAACAAGCCAGCCATGGGGCATTTTGGAGAAAACCTTGTGAAAATGCTTCAAAATAAAAATGAACCTAGAATTTGCAAGGAAAACACACACATACACACACACAAGTCTCGTGTGGCTTAACCGTCAAGGGACCAATAAGTGAATAGTACTTGCTCTGGATAGATCATCAGGAAGGGTTCAAATTTGAGGACTTTGTAAGCCAAATAGGGAGTTTGAATTTTATGCTGAGTACACAGAAAGCAAGGGAAGGATTTTAAGGAGGCAAGCAACATGATCTGATTGCTCTTTTAAATAATTTTATTTGACCACCGTGTCAAAGGTGGATTACAGGGGTGTGGGTGGCAAAAGAGTAGAATCCAGAGAGCTGTCAATGTTCCTGGTGAACTATGGTGGTGCCTTGGACTAATATGATGATAGTGAAGATGGAGAAAGGGGAGCAGAGTTCCAGCATTACTTCAGAAATAAAACTGAATAGACTTGATGGATTGACACAGAGGATGAGGAAAAGAGAGGAAGTAGGGGTGATTTCAAGTCGCTTAACTTGAGCAACTTTGTGGATAGTGGTGCTGTTTACCAAAATGGAAAAGACTGGGGGATGCGCAGTTTAGGAGGTGAATATGCAATCAAATTTTCAGTTTTGGGTATGTTAGGTCTGAGGTACGTATTGGATACATAAGTAAACAACTGGTATGAATGAAGGAGGGGAGGGAGGACAGGGATAAAGATAGAGATTTGGGCGTCATCCATGCATCGATACAATTTAATCCAGGCAGAGAGCATCGGTGGAGATGGGCGGGAGGATGGAGATGGAGCTTTCGGAGCAGCTGTTGAAATAGGAGTGGAGACAAAGGGTGGAAGTACGGCGTTCTCGAAATCAAGAGAGGATGAGTCTTAAGAATGGGGCAAGGAACTGCATTAAGAGGCACTGCGAAATCAATCCAAAAAAAGTCAGGACAGATAAGTAGCAAATAGTACGGGCGCATGGTGGTCACTAGTGGCTGGACAAGGTAACCTCCTTTGGTGTGAAGTGCACAAAAGCCTGATAGGGTAGGCTGAAGAGAGAATGGAAAGTAAGTATATTGAAACAGTTGATTCTTATTGCCACTTTACGAATGAAGAAACTGAGGCTCAGATGGTTAACTATTTCATCCAAGGTCAACGCCTGTGTAGTCAGACCTTCGAACCAGGGTCCATGAAACAATTTCCTACAAGGAGGTGTAGGCTTTGCAAGAATTTATCCAGCTCTCCTCCAAACCATAAAAACGAGCGCTGCACTCAAAGGAGCCCCCAACTTAAAATATTCTTTCTCGATACCACTTCCATTTTAATAAGAAAAACAAACTGGCCCAGATTGGGCTAGAGAACAGCATCCGAGCCTCTCGCCTTTTCTGCAGGGAGGGAAGAGCCGCCCCTTATCCGCAGTCCGAGCCGGGCACGGCCCACTGCGGCTGCGCGGCCGGCCGGGGCGGGGCGGGGCGAGAGCGCGCGAGCCGGGACGAAACGCGGAAGGGGCTGCAGCGCAGAGACGTAGGCCGGGTCGGGGGCGGGGCGGGCTACGAGAGTGTGGAGCGCGCGGGTGACAGGTGCGCGGAGCCGAGGGCAGCGCCGGAGATCTGTGACCTGACCGGAGGAGATACAGTGGCGGCTATGCTGGAGACCCTGCGTGAGCGACTGCTGAGCGTGCAGCAGGATTTCACCTCCGGGTGGGTATACAGTGGGTACGGAAAAGGAGCGGGGGGCGCGCCTGGGCCGGGCGGAGGAGCTGGCCATTAGCCCGGGACATCGCCTCCCTCCCCTCCAGCACTCAGGTCCAGTCCTGCCCAGCGCCTCTCGTCCCCGCCTCGCGGAGGAAAGTAACGAACTTTCCGGCGTTGGCCCGGCGACACAAAGTAACTTAGGTCCCAACGGTCTGGCTCTGACTCGCGCCGCTGGGGCCAGGGTAGTCCGGAGCGGCCGGTCGTGCGCTGGGCACACGCGGTACCCCTTCCCGACGGCATCCACTCTCGGGAGGAGGGGCGTCACGTGAGAGAGCGCACCTCCTCCCCCGAGACTGTGATCCCGCGCCCTCTCTGCGCCCTGGAACTCCTCCGGGACACCTGCCCTCTCGGGCCCCACTGGGAGTGGGACTGCGGCCCCCTCCCGGGTAGCCGGCGGCGCAGCTTTTGCGGTCATGGCCGAGCAGTCCGCGTCCAGTCTCAGCTCGCGCCATAACCCTGAGCAAGCCTTGTTGCCTCTTCCCCTTTTGCTTTCTCTCTCTACCATTTCCCGGGTTTTAGCGCTTCGGCGAAGAAACTCTGGGGAAGAGAAACAACAGAACTACACCAATACTATTAACGCCTGGTGGTTAAGAGCAAAAATCAAGCGCTTCTCAAACTTTGCTTAGAATCACCTGGGCACCTTTAACAATCCTGATACCTGGGTCGCAGCTCATACCAATTAAATTAGACTGGGAATAGAGTTCTAAAGACCGCCCCTTTCCCCAG
This sequence comes from Mormoops blainvillei, assembly GCA_004026545.1. Lineage (NCBI taxonomy): Eukaryota > Metazoa > Chordata > Mammalia > Chiroptera > Mormoopidae > Mormoops > Mormoops blainvillei. Next base: position 62,265 of record PVJD01004482.1, on the reverse strand, counting down.
GTGATTCCAGTGTGTCAAAGTCTTGCAATCACGGGTTCTCATTTCTACCACTTAAGCAAACGTATTTTAGCAAGTTACTTGAATTGCCTGAGTTTCCACGACCGTTCAACGGGAATAAAAGGTTATTGTGAGGATTGATGAATTAACATGTAAAATCTGTGACTATTGTTGTCAGTCTGTATCCTTTATAAGGATCGGTCGTCTTTAGCTCACAAGTCCTTTGGAGAATGCTGTGAATATGAGGGCATCTTGAAAATGCGGTTTTAAATTTCTTATGAGAAAGATGTTAGCTAAAATTTTATCATATTGGACAAAAATGTTTATATTGTTTGCCATTTGTGTGCTGAGTAGTAACAACCTGGCAAATAGTTGAGCACTTACCTATAAAGCCGTTTTGGTCGTTTTGGTATTCTTAATAATATTAATTATAGATGTTCTAAGAGTCATTTATTGATGGTGTGTTTGCAATTTTTTTCCCTTTTTTTCAACTTTACAATTTATTTTTTTTTTAAATCTCTTAATACGGCAAAATTCTAACATTTTTGAAGAAGGCATAATAGCTGTTATGTCCATCTGTTTTTTTCCTGAACTATTTCATAATTTTAAAGATATTAACAGAACTGCAATAGCAAAATACATGATATTCTTATTACTACAAAAATGCAAAGTTCTGAACTGTTTTCTAATTATAGATTTCAGAAAACCATTTTTTAACCTACTAAATTTTTTTATTTTTGTATATTTTATTGATTATGCTATTATAGTTGTCCCATTTTTCTCTCCCCTTTATCTCCTCTGCCCTGTGCTCTATCCCTTCATCCCCACACTTAGTTCATCTTTTGGGTTATACATAACAGTTCTTTGGCTTCTCAATTTCCTATACTATTCTTTGTCTCCCCCTGTCTTTTTTTGGGGGGCGGGGGAGGGGGTCACCATTTTCCTACGACCACTTTCCCCAGTCCCCCTTTAAATAGTAACTTCTTTTCATAGTGTAAATTATTGCACTGAAAAATTTTGGTATGATGCTGCAGTGGTCATGAGCATGGCAGTTGTAACATGAGCATGATACAGCCCCGTTGTCATTACTTCAAGGAATTCCTTGGTGGAATAACAGTCCATCCTGTGGTTACCGTAACTCTCCAGTACAGTGGTGTGGTTGGTTGCCTCAGAACCCATTCATACACCTGACCTTCACTTAAGAAAATTAAACTTACCTAGGAATATGGACTCTGGACCAAAACCATCCTAGGAGAGCTGGGTAACCTGACTTAGGGAGAGGGTTGAGGGGATCTGATCAGAACTGAATGGAAACTGACTGCATGAAAGATCCATAGAGTGGGGTTAGTTTGGGGTTAGACATCCTGAGAGAGCTTTCATTCCATTTAGGCCCTTTGTTGGCTTTGTGCTTACACAGGTCACTGTCAGCTGACAAACCACTGGACTGCCAGTGTGTGCCTATTACCTGGCAGAGAAATAACTCATTTCCAAGTGATAGCTGTCTTCTGGTTGACCGGAAACTCTGAGCCCTGATGTTTACTTTTGTCAGGTTCTCAAATTCCTATGCGATTCTTACCAAGAAAAAACCCACTTAATTTATTTCAGTAAACGCTTACATATATAGCTTGAGATTAACCTATTTTACACAATGGAATATTTTGCCTTGTGGAGAAAAGATGAACTTAAACACAGCGCATATATATATTGTGTGAAGGCACTGAGGGATTCAAAGATGACAGTGACATGGCTTTCACTTCCCCAAATTATCAAACTGGACCTGGCATTCCTTTAGAACACTTGGTGGTAATGCCTGTGGAAGGCAAAGTAGCTGAAATAATTGGAAACTTCAAGTGCACAGGTTGGCCTAGGGAATCAGGCCATTAGAAGTGGAAGGTGGCCTGGTCCTTTTCTGAGCTGTTTCAGTGTGGCGGGAGTGGCTTCCCAGCCACCGAGAGCAGCATCCTCCTTGTGGTGCCCATTTTCAATTTCTGAAAATTTATGTAACTGGAGCTTAACTGTAGGAAAACTAACTTTTATTTTTTAAGCAAAAACAAAATTACTCTTTATCGTTCTCACAAGAGAATGTCACAGTGATTGAAGGTTATCTGATGAATACCATGAATTTCTACCTTCCACTCAAACTGAGAAAGAATGAAACTAAAGATCATCTGTTAAGGGCAGTGTAGAGATTGCTGGTGGCCTGCGGAGGACTACAGGTTGTCCATGGACTTGTGGCCTTTTTTGTACCTTTTTATTCATAATAACATTATGTTAAAATTGAGATAAACCTAGAAGCTGTGTCCCTTTCTGACATAAGTGGGTGGCTAGCTGGCCCAAAGGCCACAGGATTGAGGGGGTTGGCTCTGGGCCTCACTCTTCCCCTCACTTGAGTCCTGATTAGATTTAACTCACTCAGAACTCTTGGAGTTTTTTTGGAGAGTGCTTGTAGAACATCTGCTTTTAAGGGACAGGCATAAGCTCTGAGGAAAACTTTTAGATAGATACACTGAGGCACGCACTTCACATCCACCCTGGGCTTTGATTTTTCCTTTTGGAGTAAAGACCAAAGGCCTCAGGACTGAAGTATCCAGGTATGCAAAACCCTTCAGGAAACTGAAAATAAGATTTTCTTATGGTTTACAGCTGCCTGGCTTCAGCGTGTATTTCCTGTTTGTTATGCTCTGGGTTTTTGTGCCTAGGGATAGAAAATATGTTACTACTAGTGGCAACCAAGACAGGGGTATTTGCCCCTCAAAGTCACCTCTGTCCTGACCTCCACCCAGTATGCTCATTCTCTCTTCTCCCCTCCTATAGTATCAGAACCTGCTCAAAGGAAAGGATCTATTAATCTGATTTGCAGTGTGGTAAACTTGTGAGGTTTTGCCTGAAATGTTGACCCTTCTAGGACTATTCACCTTCTTAATAAGCAGAAAGGTACCTCATTATTCAACTCGACCTAGTAGATAGTTACTGAGTTCCTACCAAGTGCCAGACATTCAGGTAGGCACCCAAACTGTCCTTTTTCATAAATGCTTTGTTTTTTTTGTTTTTTTTTAAGAATGAAGAGGTCACATGCTCAGTTATACATAGCCTTTGCTAAGCAATGTCTATATATTGAGCTATATCCTAGGGCTGCAAAATTGACTAAGAGGTTTCTGCCCTCCATGTGCCCTAGACTGGTGGTGTTATAAAGTGAAGAAGAGGGAACTGAATGTTAAAGATAGAAGTGATGTGGTACGTGAGCCCAGAGGAAAGAGTCATTAATTCAGGTGCATTTGCAGAAGGCTGCAAGGAGGAGGTCTTGTAAACTGAGACTTGTTGAGTAAAGAGGGATTGTGATAGATTTGGTTAAGGATCTTTCAGAGATGGAAGATAAAGCTGGAAAGGAAGTTTAGTGACTGATAATAGAGGATCTTTAATGCTTTGTGAAGTTAATATGTTTACCAAGTATTGATTGACTGCCTTCTCTGTGACAGGTACTATTCTAGAAGCTAGGGATATAGTAGAGAACACACCAGACAGCAAATAACATCCCTGTGCTCATTCTAGTGGCAGGAGACAAGTATCTAGAAGGTCATATGTACTGTTACTAAAAATAAAGCAGGTTAAGAGGGATTGGGAATGGGGTGGTTGCTATTTTATTTAGGATGATCCTGGCTTATTTTTAGGTTACCTGAATCTTTTGAAGGTTTTTGTGAATGGGAGCAACATGAGCCTATCTAGATTTCTGGAAGGATAATTTGGGAGACAGTGTGACGGGAGGACTTAGATATGAGGAACAGGGAGATTATTTAGGAAGCTATCGTTATAGGTCAGGTGAGAGGATAAAGCAGAGCTGGTAGAAATTTAAGGGAAGGAATGGACATAACAGGCTCTGGTCAAATTTTTAAACAGTGAGATGTTGGAAGTGAAAATGGTGGAAAAATTGAGGATGTTAATTTTGGAGTATCTTAAATGATGTCATTTACCAGCATAAAAGAATTTAAGAATAGTTTTAAGGGAGAAGGAGCAGTTGACAGTAAATTTGTTGTGAATAACTCAACAGCTTATCTTCAAAAGTTAGTTAGAAATTTAAGAAACACTCAGGAGAGAGGTCAGAATTCAAATGGTGAATTTGGGATTAATTAGGATATTGTCTTAATTTCCCTCCCTTTCCTGAGTCTGTGCAGCTTTGATGTGAATCCCTCAGGGTTCAGAGATTAGGGGGTCGTACGTACTTTTAAGTGTGACTGACGCTTTCGTGTTGCCCTGACTTGTTTTTAAAAAAGAAGAAATTGAACATTAATGGGAAAATATAGTAGATTGGATTTGTATTTATTCATAAACAGAACTTAAAGTCAGAATAGTGGAGATATGAACGTGATTAAAAGAACTGAACCTAAATGACAAAATATGCTAATTAATATGTTTTGTGGTGTTTTAAAGCAATCTTCCTCACCTTTTGTAATAGCCGATTAAGTTAGATGAGTAGGAAATTGAGGTGCAAATAAATAGAATGCCATCAGGGTCACCCCAGGACATTGAGTCAGCTAGAGAAAGTACATTTCAAAATGATTGAAAGTTCTTCAATCATTTTGTGCCCTCTATATCATTTTCTTTTTATCTACTTTTTAAATTTTTTGTCTAGGCAGTTTTGCCAACCACCTCCATTTCTTAGCAAGATGCCTCCATCTTAGTATTTTCCGCAAAGCTTGAAGGAATAAATGTGCTGGTGTCAAATTAAGGTTAAGTCTTTGGGACAATCTAAAAATAAATTATTGAAGTACCGTGATGAATTTGAGGTTTAGTGCTTTGAACTCAAAAAGGTGCATTAGTTACTTTTGGTTAGAAAATTATCAGGCGGCTCACTTAATTCTGTATATTGATATACTCACACAGCAGCACTTTGGCTTCCTGCGGGTATATGATAATAGGAAGGTTACGAACAGTGAAGAAGCCTTGTATAAGAACTGGCGCCGGGGGGCCTCCTCTTTATTTCATGTTGGCCCAGTTATGTTAATAGTTTCTTACCTTTCTTGATGGTGATGCTTTTTATTTGAATTAGCTCTATAGTTTACAGAATGCCTCCGAAGTCATATTTGGAATTTTATTTAATTCTTGTGGCAAACCATTATGGTCAGTATAATACTACTGTTTTATGTTTGAGGAAACTGGGGTATTTACACCTAGAGCAGTATTTCCTTCTCAGCGTGTCATAACGTTGTGGTAGATTAAATAGACTTTCTTGGGGGACTATTTCCAGCATAGATCACTTTGAGAAACTTAAGTAGAGTTATGCCAAAATAAAAGTGGTAAGCTGTTTTCAGTTGAATGCTTGCTGTAGAATGTATTTTAGAAAGGACTTTATTGCTCATTTTGTTACTTGTTAACTATATATGACCTCATATATTTTTCAACTTAAAATTTTAACCCTTTTTTTCTCCCCTGAACTTATCAACTGTTTCTTGTTTCCTTATATCTACTTTATGTTTTCTGTAACAGTTTCTGTTCTGAATTTTGGCACATGGGCAATTTATATGGAAAAGGTGTAATGAGAAAAATGAGAACCTAAAAGACTGTTTTGGTTAAAACAATTTTTTTACAAAGTTTCAAACATACACAAAAACAGAATAACACAGTGAACCCCCTATATCTATTGTTCAGATTCAGCAATTATCAGCTATTGCCACAGTTGCTTTGTCTTTCCCTTTATTCGTAAATTACAGACTTGCTATTGGTATCTCTCATGCATCAGCTTGCATCTCTAAAAAAATATAGATATTACATAAATGCAGTGCCAGTATCATACCGAATAAAATGAACACTAATTCTTTGATACTATCAATTATCCAGTACATAATAAGATTTCCTGGTTCGTAGAAAGTCTTTTTACAGTTGGTTTGTTCAAATCCAGATCAGATAAATTCTCCACATTACATTTGGTTAAAAACCAATTTTTAAAGCAGATGGTTGGTTGTTAAGGAACCACATGGGGAAGCTCGCATTGATTCCTTCAACAACTTTATTTCAGCTCTATGTAATAATCCCTCTTTCTCATTATTCCCAGCTATTTTTATTTCTTTTTGGGGACGGGGTAGGAGGGGAGTGGAGAGGGGAGGAGAATTCCAAAGTTGATATATTGCACATTAGAAATTAAAAGTTATTTTATTTTTAAAGTGATCTTTATTGAATCCTAATATTACATAGTAATCCAAAGTTCTGCACTTTTAAAGATACCTAGAATATTAACATGACTGGGACTAATGGTTAACATTATTCAATAAATTGAACAATAATGCAATATAAACATTTTATTAAAGTATGAGTGAAGAAAAGATGTGATATTCAGTATGACTTACTTTGATTGATAACATAATGCCATGTTCTGTTTACAGGAAATGATTTGAGTTTAATATGACCAAAAGTAAAAGAACTAGCAATGGCGGTGATGATTATTTCTCATTTATTTGTGTAGCATTTCAGACTTGTAGTTTATTCTCTCCTCTCTTTTGTTATAGATATAGGTATATGGATAACTAGAGGTACTTTATTTCATACTGCCAAAGTAGCCAGCCTGCTTAACCTTTTCCCCCCAACATTCTTATGTCTTACCTAACAGACTTGCACTGCTTGTTGTTTTTTTTTGTTTTTTTAATTAAAGTATAGTTGTTGTACAATAGTTTCAGGTGTACCACATAGTGATTCGACATTTATATATCTTATGATGTGCTCACCACACTAAGTTTAGTATTTGTCTGTCTAGTAATCAACTGTGTCAAGTTATCACATTATTAACTATATTCCCTTCACTTTTTCCACCCATCTCCCCTCCCCTCTGGCAACCATCAGTTCTCCGTTTCTCTAAGTCTGTTTTTGTTTAATTTTCTTTTTCTTTTTTTAACTCCACATGTAAGTGAAATCATGAGGTATTTGTTATTCTCTGTCTGACTTAGTTCTGAAAGGTTATTTTAGAAATAAATATTTGAAATACTAACCTAGATATATGTGAGATCACATGAGTGGTTGAAAGAGAATTTTAGCAGCTCCCTTTCAATATCCTTGTAACAGCTAATCATATGCAATTTTCCTGAATCACTAAAAGTAATACTAAAATAATTTTGAGTGTAACACGCTGCCGTGTAAACTATATAGAATAATCCTACTTAGGATGTCAAAACTAAGTGCTTTTCTCAAACTTTGGAGCAGAAATGGTAGAACATAACTATCAAAATACCTTCCCCTAGTTGTTGCTTAATCTACTTTAAACCAGATTTACTGGTTTCCAAGGTATACTTGGAAGGTTTTATTGTTTCTCCAGGACAGGTTAGACTTCTTTAATACAGTTTTCTAGACTCATCTGGAGATATGTACAAATTAGTTTGTATTAAAGAGATTATTTAGTCTTTTTAACGTTGTAGATAAATCCATTTCGTTGATATTTTAATTTTTGAAAATGTACATAGAGTAATAGAAAAATCTTTGGATAAAATTGGCATTCCAGTTGTTTGAAATCATTTAATCAGAAGTTCCCTTCTGATGTTATTGACAAAAAAAGATGGAATCCTGTGTCAGGGTTTGCATGTATGGTTGTGCAGATTGTACGCTGCACAACACAGGGTTGGGACATTTGTACGAGAATCAACTTGTGTATTAGGACAGCTTCTGGCTGATTTCAGTAAGGTGTCTTGAGGAAGGAATACTTAATTTTATTTTTACAAAGGCTGTTTAGGGGCTAGCGGTGGTACTATGGCCTATGCTTCAGACTTTATTTAGAAATGAATATTAGTTGAAGTAATCAAGAAGAGCATGTATAGCAATGTCTCATATGATATTGTATCATAATCTAGCACTTGCTTTTTGGCAACCTCAATAAGAGCCCACAGCCAAAAGAAGGTAACAGTGGGCCAGTGAAGTGAAATAAATTATACAAAGTTTAAGAACATAATATTTTATATATAGAAAAGCCTATTTCATTATATATATGCATTTCTGGCCCATTTATCTATTTTCCAGCATATATTTTCCATTTATATGTTTTCCCCCTTCTACTTGTTTTAAAAAACCAAATGGAAGGGGAAGAAGATACATAGTTAAGTAGTTCTCAGAAGCAGCGAGTGATAGCTGATAAACAGATGACCAGTGGTGGAGATGGAAAATTTAAATTTAGAAAAAAATAGATGCAGGATCCCAAACAAACTAAAACAACTAGTATAGATTGGTTTCAAGCTGATAAATGAAGACACGTTACTAGCTTGGAAACATGAAAGTACCATTTTGCCCCAAAAATGCAATCAGTGGTAGTCATTAATTATGACCTGGAGTTTATAAAAGTGTTAGGTAAAATATACCATGTCCTCTTTAATGAAAGAAGTTTGTAATGCATTTTAGAAAGCTTTTTGTAAGTAGCTAAAATTTCACCAAATGTTGATACTTACAGATTAGAGTGTCTGGTATAGTGTTTACTTAATAAAATGTATTACTTAGCTTTGTTAAACCTACCAAGTACACCTGTGTGGACTTCTTTTTCTAATGGTGCCAGATAAATGAGGTTTCCGTAGTCTGATCACATTTAGGAATTGTTTCTAAAAAATAGGATTTAGGACAAGAAGAAATATAAAAATATTTGCTACAAGTTTTTCACTTGTAATGTCTCACATATAGTAAAGTGTAAGACTGTGTTTTTACTAATACTACTTACAATGTTTGCTACAGATTTTTTTATTTGAGATAGCTAACAAATAATAAGCACTGTATGTTTTTACAAATATTTTTCCTGTAGAAATGCTTAATTCTTGCTAAGAAATTTAGCTCATCAGATCCAACTATGAAGGGCTGTGAAATTTACTGTTGAAAAATTTCTTGCCCTCTAAGAATATTTTATACTTGTTGAATTATAGGTTGAAGACTTTAAGTGACAAGTCAAGAGAAGCTAAAGTAAAAAGCAAACCAAGGTAAGTGTGGGGTGAGATTTAATTTACTGTGACTTAAATTTCGTCCAACTTTTGGTTGTAATCATAATAGTAAAATTACTTCAGTGGGTTTTAGATCTGTTGAGTGCATCTGATTATAATAGAATTTATTGATTCTTCCTAAATTTTGTACCCCTGGAAAAATTTTTGATAAAATTATAAAATGGTTGAAAAAATGATGTAAAAAAAATGTAACTGTTTTACTGTGACAGTCAGTGGTTGTTCTTCAATCACAATCATTTTTATTTGTGTACTAAGAGCAAATTAAAAACCCTGCATTATTAAGAAACAAATTAATATGGAACAGTATTTGGCAAGCAAACCTCTTTAGCCCTGGTACCTGTTTCATATGAAAACACTGGTGTCATTTTTTTTTTATACTATTTCATTGTGTATGCTGTTACAGTTGTTCCAATTTTTTTCCTCCCCTGGTGCCCTTCACCCAGCTCCCTGCCCCCACCAACTTCTATAGTGTATCCCCACACTGTTGTCCATTTCCATGGGTCCTTCATATATGCTCTTTGACTAATCCCTTCACCATTTTTCAAAGAGCCCCCACCTCCCTCCTCCCCTCTTATCACTGTCAACCTATTCCATGACTCTATACCTCTGGTTCTCTTTTGCTCATTAGTTTATTTTGTTCATTTGATTCCTCTTGTAAGTGAAATCATATGGTTTTTGTCTTTCACTGACTGGCTTATTTCACTTAGTATAGTAGTCTCCAGTCCCATCCATACTGATGCAAAAGGAAGGAATTCCTTCTTTTTTTCTGCTGCGTAGTATTCCACTGTGTAAATATACTACAGTTTTTTAATCCACTTATCTACTGATGGGCACTTAGGCTGTTTCCAATTCTTGGCTATTGTAAATAGCACTACTATGAACATAGGGGTGCATATATTATTTTAAATTGGTGTTTTGAGATTCTTTTGCTATATCCCAGCAGTGGAATTGCTGGATCAAAAGGCAGTTCCATTTTTAATTTTTTGAGGAACCTCCATACTGTTTTTCACAGTGGCTGCACCAGTCTGCATTTCCACCAGCGGTGCACTAGGGTTCCCTTTTCTCCACATTATTGCCAGCACTTGTTGTTTGTTGATTGCCATTTTGACAGGTGTAAAGTGATACCTCATTTTAGTTTTAATTTGCATCTCTTTGATGGCTAGTGTTGTTGAGCACTTTTTCATATGCCTATGGGCCATCTGTATGTCCTCCTTGGAAAACTGTCTATTTGGGTCCTTTGCCCAGTTTTTAATTGGATCATTTGTCTCCCTGGTGTTGAGTTTTGTGAGATCTTTATATATTTAATAGATTAAACCCTTGTCTGATGTATCATTGGCAAATATGTTCTCCCATACAGTTGGTTCCCTTTTCATTTTGATGATGGTTTCTTTAGCCATGCAGAAGCTTTTTATTTGATGTAGTTCCATTTGTTTATTTTTTCCTTTGCCCTAGGAGATATATCAGCAAAAATATTGCTACATGGGATATCTGAAATTTTACCACCTATGTTTTCTGTCAGGATTTTTATGGTATCACGACTTATATTTAAACCTTTTATCCATTTTGAATTTATTCTGGTATGGTGAAAGCTGGTATTGTAGTTTCACTTTTTTGCATGTACCAGTGCAGTTCTCCCAATACCATTCATTGAAGAGTCTATTTTTACACCACTGTATGCTTGTGCCCCCCTTGTCAAATATTAATTGACCATAGAGATGTGGGTTTCTTTCTGGGCTTGGTATTCTGTTCCATTGATCAATGTGTCTGTTCTTATGCCAGTACCAGACTGTTTTGATTACAGTGGCCTTGTAATATAGTTTGATATCAGGTATTGTAACCCCTCTGACTTTGTTCTTCTTTCTGAAGATTGCTGAGGCTGTTTGGGGTTTTTCTTGGTTTCATATAAATTTTTGGAATATTTATTCTAGGTCTGTGAAGCATGCCATTGGCATTTTAATAAGAATTGTGTTGAATCTATAGATTGGTTTGGGTAGTGTGGATATTTTGGTGATGTTAATTATTCCAATCCATCAACAGGGCATATGCTTCCATTTATTTGTATCTTCCCCAATTTCTTCTGTCAGTGATCTATAGTTTTCTGAATACAGGCTTTTTACCTCCTTGTTTAAATTTATTCCTAGGTACTTTATTTTTTGTTGTTACTTTAGTATATGGGGTTTTTCCCCCTTGGTTTCTCTTTCTGATAGTTCATTGTTGGTGTACAGAAATGCCATTGATTTCTGAATATTGACTTTGTATCCCGCTACTGTGCTGAATTCACTTACTAGGTCAAGTAGTTTTTTGGTGGAGCTTCTAGGGTTTTCTATGTACACTAAATGTCGTGTGCGAATAATGACAGTTTTACTTCCTTCCTTTCAATTTGGATGCCTTTCTTTTTCCTCTTCTTGTCTGATCGCTGTGGCTAGGGCTTCCAGTGCTATGTTGAGTAAGAGTGTAAAAGCAGATACCCATGTCTTGTTCCTGAACTTAATGGAAATGCTCCTAGTTTTTGCCCTTTGAGTGTGATGTTGGTAGTAGGTTTTTCATTTATGGGCCTTATTATGTTTAGCTACGCTCCCTCTATTCCCACTTTGCTGAGTGTTTTATCATAAATGGGTGCTGGATTTTTGTCTTTGTCTCTTGTTATGGCATTTGTTTTGAAGTCTGTTTTGTCTGATATAAGTATTGCTACCCCAGCTCTTTTTCATGTCCCTTTGATGGCATATTTTTTCCACCCTTTCATTTTCACTCTGTGTAGATCTTTTGTTCTGAGGTGAGTCTTTTGTAGACAGCATATACATGCTGGTCATGTCTTCTTATCAAATGCTTTTTCTGCATCTATAGTTAAGATCATGTAATTTTTGTATTTTCATTTTATTTATGTGATATATTACTTCTGTTGACTTGCAAAAATTGTGCCATCCTTGCATCTCTGGAATAAATCCCACTTGAGCATGGTGTATGATCTTTTCAGTGTATTACCAGATCTGGTTTGCTAATAATTTTGTTGAGGATTTTAACATCTATGTTCATCAGAGATATTGACCTATAATTTTCTTGTTGAGTCTTTACCTGGTTTTGGAATTAGAATAATACTGGTCTCCTAAGAAAAGTTAGGGAGTCTTCCCTCTTCTTAAATTTTTTGGAATAGTTTGAGAAGGAGAGGTGTTAGTTCTTAGAATGTTTGGTAAAATTCTCCTGTGAAGCCATCTGGTCCAGGACTTTTGTGTATCAGGAGATTTTTTTGATTACTACTTCAATTTCATTAATTGTTATCTGTCCAGTTTTCTGCTTCCTAATTCAGTTTTGGAATATTTTATTTTTCTAGAAATAGAAATTATCCATTTTGCCCAGGTTGTTCAGTTTCTTGTCATATAGTTGTTCATAGTAATTTCTTACAATCCTATTTCTGTGGTATCAGTTGTACTTCTACTCTTTCATTTCTGATTTTCTTCATTTTGGTCCTCTCTTTTTTTCTTGATGAGTCTGGTTACAGGTTTGTCAATTTTTGTTTATCTTTTCAAAGAACCAACTCCCAGATTCATTGATCTTTCGAATTGTTCAGTCTCTGTGCATTTAATTCTGCTCCGATCTTGATTATTTCCTCCCTTCTATTCACCTGGGCTTTGTTTGTTGTTGTTCCTCTAGTTCTTTTAGATGTAGTGTTAGGTTGTTTATTTGAGATTTTTTGATCTTAAGGTAGGCATATATTGCTATGAACTTACCTTTCAGGACTGCTTCTGCTGTATCCGATAGGTTTTGTGTTGTACGTTATGTTTCTTTTCATTTGTTTCCAGATACTTTTTGATTTCTTCCTTGATCTCACTGTTAACCCATTCATTGTTTAATAAAGTGTTATTCAGCCTCCATGAATTTAAATACTTTTGAGTTTTTTTGTTCATGTTGGTTTCTAGTTTCAAGCCATTGTGATCCAAGAAGATGGAGGTTTGATTTCAATTTTCTTTCATTTGTTAAGGCTTGTTTAACTATTTACATAATAATGTTACTCTTAATAGGTACTTATGTGTTGCCCTTTTATCTCTTTGTACCTGTATTCCTCTCTCCCTCTCTCCGTTTCTTCTACTTAAAGCAGTTTTTTTTTTAGCATCTCTTGCAATGCTGGTTTAGCAGAGATATATACTCTCTTAGCCTTTTCTTAATCTGGCAAGTGCTTTATTTTGCCTTCCATTTTAAATGAGAGCCTTGCTGAAAAAAGTAGTCTTGGTTGCACGTCCTTGCTTTCCATTACTTGGAATATTTCTTGCTAGTCCCTCTGGCTGTAGTGTGTCTGTTGAGAAAACAGCCGATAGCCTTATTGGAGCTCCGTTGTATGTTACTTGCTGTTTCTCCCTTGCCGCCTTTAAGATTTTCTCTTTGTCTTTAAATTTTGCCATTTAATTGTGATGTGTCTTGGAGTGGACCTCTTTGGGTTCATCTTGCTTGGGACTCTCTGTGCTTCCTGAACTTTTTCCTTCACCAAGTTAGGGAAGTTTTTTGTCATTAGTTTTCCAATAGGTTTTCTATCGCTTGCTCCCTTTTTCCTCCTTCTGGTGTTACTATGATGCAAATATTTTTATGCTTCATGTTGTCCCAAAGCTCCCTTAAACTGTCCTCATTCTTTCTGAGTCTTTTTTTTGTTTTGTTTTGTTGCTCTGACTGGGTGTTTTTTTTCTACTTTGCCTTCCAACTCACCGATTGAATCCTCTGCTTCATCTAGCCTGTTTTTAATTTCTCCTAGTGTTTTCTTCATTTCAGATATTCCATTCTTCATTTCCACCTGGTTCTTAATCATAGTTTTTATGCTGATGTGGTTCTAAGTTCCTTCTAGCCCCCATAAAGTTCCTTGCAGTTCTCACTAAGTCCCTCATGCATCCTTATAACCATTTTATTGAACTCTGTGTCTCTAAATTGGTTGCCTCAGTTTCATTTAGCTCCTTTTCTGGGGATTCCTCCCTTTCTCTCAATTGGGGATTGTTTCTTTGTTTCCCCATTTTAGGTGGCTCTTTTTGTTTGTTTCTATATGTTAGATTGATCCGGTTTGACTTTGTGGGGTGGCCTTCTGTGGTAGGAGTCCTATGAAACTTAGTGGTGCAGTCTCCTTGATCTCCTGAGCTGGATGCTCTAGGGGTGCCCTTTATGCAGTTTATGTGAGCTCTCCTGTTGTATTTGGGTTTTGATTATTGGCTCGTGCATTGGTGGATCCTCCCCTTTGGCTGGCTGACAGAGTCTTAACCCTCTCACTCCTTGAATGCTGTATTTGTATAGATGCATAAAGGTGGAAGGAGGTAAAAAATATTATAAGAAAGAAAAAGAATATGATATGACTAAAGGAAAGAAAAATAATTTTGAGAGGATAGAGGGAGGAGAAATAATAAGAGTAAAGAATAGAAACAAGGAGAACAAAGGGAAAAATAAAATTTAATGCAAAAATAAGAAAGAGAAGGAAGAAGGCAAAATGGAGAAAGAAAAGAAGAGTAAAATGAGATATGCAATAAAAAATAGTGAAAAATAGGAAGTAAATTGAGGAAAAAGAAAAAAAATGTTAAAAAGCTATGCAAAAGAAAAAATGCAAATAATGAAAAAGATTGAGGTGGAATTTGTCCCAGCAGAGTTTAGTGCTTGCCTGCTGGCTTCTTCTCGATATGCCCCTGGTGTTCGGAAGCTGGTGCAAGCCAATGTCAGATCGTTCCCTGTCTAGCTATAGGCAGCCTGTTCAAAGCTAAAAGTAATTCACATTCTTTGCTGCCTCCTTCATGCTTGGCTGCATCCAGGGTAGTCCTCACTGTACTGCATTGCTGGCTGTTTATCAGCACAAGGCCCAGGGGTGGGTCCACTAATGACAGAAAGCACTGCAGGTACCTCCTCCACCTGCCTCTGTCTGCAGTCTTGCCTTTAATCTTAGTCTAGCTGCTGACCTGTCTGTTTCTGAGAGGGCTTCTGGTGTAATTGGGAGGATGGACCCCTGGATCTCTTATGGAAGGTGCCGTTCAGACTTCGGGGAAGATGGTGGATGTGTTCGCATGCCTGAGTCTGTCCTGGATTATTTCCCTTAACCCTGCAGGGCAAAGACCCTAGTAGGATAGCAGGTGAGGCCTCCAGAGCCCAGAATTTGGATGTGACAGCGTTCCTAGGCTCTCCTGTGAAGGGGAAGCACCAGTCTCCTTTCCAGGAGAGTTTATGGAAAGGGTGTGCCCTGCAGTCTTTCTCTGACATGCCTGAATCCGCCTGTGTTGCCGTCTCCTCAGCAGGAGATAAGGTGCAGGTTGTGGGAAAGTAAGAAAGATGCTGGTTGGGGCAAACAGGATTTCAAAGGGTGTGTGGCAAGTGGGATTCCAGAGAATGGGACTGGGAGGCTTTCAGAAGCTGGGGTGAGTGGCTTTCCTGTAGGGTCGGATAATTGTTTTTACCATGGGAGGGGCTTGCTCTCTCAAGAAAAATAGCTGGTACCGTATGGCATTTACATCCCAGCACTGGGAACACAAACGCAGCTCCCCCATGCCTCTTCTCCAAGCCCCCCACTCCTGATTGTCCTCACCCAACTGCAGACTGTGCTGCCCTCCCATCACCTGAGCTAACGGTAAGTGGCCAGGAATGTGAATCCTGTGCATTAGCCCCTTAGCACAAAAGAAAGGAGAGGGAGAGGAAAAAAAACAAAAAGGAGGCTTCCTCTCCAGCAAGATCTGTCTTAGGCAGGCAAAAAAAAAAAAAGTCCATGCCCTTTCACCACGGGATGTTGCATGGACAGGTGATCCCAACACTGGTGCTCTGTGCTTGGGAGCCCAGCCTGAGGTCCAGACCTCACTTCTCTGTGGGGGAAGCTCCTTCAGTTGTGTGGCTGCCTCAGCCACCATCCATAAAATTGGTGCCAGCCGCTGGCCGTAAAAACAGTGCCAGCCTCTTTCAAGTCCCTGCCCTTCCTACTGGCTATGAGGTGGTCTCCACCCGTCCTTGGTTAATTAAGTATCTCCTCAGGTAGTCCTCAGTTGTTTATTTCAGTTGGATGTTCCCCTCTTTATTTTTATTTTCAGCATGGTTCTGGGAGGCTGAGTGAGATAAACTCTCCAACACCACTGTCATCTTGCCACCAGCTGATGTCATTTTTTAATGAAGTGAAGCATAAGTCCAAATTTCATTTTGAACCTAGAAATGATGAATTGCTCAAACAAAAATTCTTAATTTGCACTACATTAAAGTGTTTATTTATTATTATGTCCTGAAAATAATCTATAGGGTAAAGTGATAGTTGATAGAGATATTACAGTATATTAACTTTGAAGTAAAGCAATACATTTCTCTAAAAGTCTAGATAAGTTGTCATTAGTGATTTTAAAATAGTTCACATTATAATTGACAGTGTCAAAATTCTTGTATGTAACTTTTTTCTCTAAGTAAAATAAGAGTTGTCATTTTTGTTTTTTTTTTGGCAGGACTGTTTCACGTTTGCCAAAATACTCTGCTGGATTAGAATTACTTAGCAGGTAAGTGTTTTCATTTAAATAAGATTATGCTACTATTGTCTAAAAATATTTTATAATTTTGTAGATAGAAACCATAAAACAACTAAATTGTATCCAAACATGGTAATTGGGAATCATTTACTTACTCACTTCTCTGAGGGGCTTTTATTTTTCATGGATTAATACACAGGCCATTAAGACTTTGAGCAGATTGATCAATATTATATTTACTAGTCAATACTTTACTATGGGTATTTATTATGCTTATGGTTTCTTTATCACAAGAAAGCCTTTTTAGAACTAATACTGAGTTGAAGAAACACCACTTTAAATAGATAATATAAATCATAATTTTTAATTATTAAAAATTTTGTTATACACACAACAAAATTTAGCATCTTAACCATTTTTAAGTGTACAATTCAGTAGTGTTAAGTACATTCAAGTTATTGTGCTTGCAGTCTCTAAAACTCTTTATATGTTGCAAAACTGAAAGTCTGCCTGTTAAACAACAACTCCCCATTGTCCCCTTCCCTTCATAATCACTCACTGACTCATCCAGAGCAATTTCTAGTGTCCTGTGAACTCTGTACGTGGTAAGTGCCCAGCTCAGGTGTACCATTTTTATCTTTTATACCATATTTTTAGGGTACATTTTCTGTGTTTAGGTATGTTTAGGTACATAAATGCAACTGCATTACAATCGTCTACAGTATCTAGTATAGTGAAATGCTGTACAGGTTTGTGTCGCCTAGGAGCAATAGGCTATATCATATAGTCTAGGTGTTCAGTGAGCTTTAGCATCTAGATTTGCGTAAGTGCATCTATCATGTTAGCACAATGACAGAATCACCAGTGACACATTTCTTAGAGTATGTCACCATTATTAAGTGATGCATGACTGCAGACCATATTTTTCTTACGCTCATCCCTTAATGAACACTTGAGTTGCTTCCACTTTTTGGCTATTGTGAATAATTCTGCTGTGAACATGGGTGTACAAATATCTCCTCCAGACCTGTGTTTAGTTTTTTTGGGGGTGTTTACCAGAAATGGAATTACTGTATCATATGTAAATTCTATTTTTAATTTTGTGAAGAACCACTATGCTATTTAACATAGCAGAGCTCTGCCATTTTATATTCCCACCAGGAGTGCACAACAGTTCCCTTTCCTCTACACCCTCACCAAAATGCATTTCTTCAGCATTTTTTTATTTGTTTTGTAGATATTCTAACTGGTGTTAGGTGGTATCTCATTGTGATTTTGATTTGCATTTTCCTAATGATTGGTGATGATGATGATCATCTTTTCCTGTGCTAACTGGCCATTTGGATGTTTTTAGAAAAATGTTTATTCAAGTCCTTTGCCCATTTTTGGATAGAGTGCTTGTTTCTATTTTTGTTGAATTTTAGGAGTTCTCTGCATATTCTGGATATTAATCCTTTTTCAGACACATGATTTACAAATATCTTCCCCCCTTCTGTGAATTGTCTTTTTACTCTGTTGATTGTGTACTTTGGTACACAAAAGTTTTTAGTTTTGATGGTCTAATTTGTCTAATTTTTTTTGTTGTTGTCACCTGTGCCTTTGGTGTCATATCCAAGAAATTATTGCCAAATCCAATGACATGAATCTTACCTTCATGTTTTCTTCCAAGAGTTTTATGGTTTTAGTTCTTATGTTTGTACTTTTGATCCACTTTTAGTTAATTTTTGTATAGATTTAAGTAAGGCCTCATTCTTGTGCAATTGGATATCCAGCTTTCCAAGCACCATTTATTGAGAAGAGTGTCCTTTCCTTATTGAATGTTCTGTGCACCCTTGTCAAAAATTATTTGACCGTATATACTAGGGATTATTTCTGGGCTCTCCATTTTATTGATCTATATGTCTGTTTTTATACCGTAGTGATTTGAGTACTTCAGCTTTGTAGTAAGTTCTAAAATCAGGAAGTGTGAGTCCTCCGACTTTGTTCTTCTTTTCAAGGAGTTTTGGCTATTTAGGGCTTCTTGAGATTTCATATGAATTTTTGAATGGATATTTTTCTGCTTCTACAAAGAATGCCATTGGGATTTTGATAGGGATTGCATTGAAATTATAGATCACTTTGGGTATTAATGACAACATTTTAACAATATTAAGTCTTTCAGTCCATGAACATGGGATATCTTTCCATTATTTTTATGTCTTCTTTCTTTCAGCAGTGTTTTGTGCTTTTTATCATTACAGTCTTTTACTTGAATCATTAATTCCTAAACACCTTTTTTTGATGCTATTTTAAGTGGAATTGTTTTCTTTATTTCTTGTTTGGATTGTTCATTGTTAGTATATAAAAATGCAGCTGATTTTGTGTGTTGATGTTTCTATTCTGCTTTGCCGAATTCATTTATTCTAACATGATTTGTTTTTGTGGAATCTTTAGGGTTTTCTACATATAAGATAATATCATGTGCAAACACATATAATTTTACTTTGTCCCTTTCAATTTGGATGCCTTTTATTTCTTTTTCTTGCCTAATTGCTTTGGCTAGATCTTTCAGTACTATGTTGAGTAGAAGTAGCAAAAGTGGGCATCTTTGTCTTATTCCTAATTTTAGAGAAGTGTTTAATCTTTCTCCATTGAGTATGATGTTAGCTGTGATTTTTTTCATATGTTATTTTTACTATGTTGAGATAGTTTCTTTCTATTCCTAGTGGTTTTTTTTTTTTAAGTTTTAATCATGAATGGTTATTAACTTTTGTTAAATACCTTTTTAGCATCAATTGAGATGATCATTTTTTTGCCCCTTCATTCTGAGGTTGGAGGAGAACCAGTGGTTCATGGTATATAATCCTTTTAATATGTTGCTGAATTGTTTGCTAGAATTTTGTTGAGTGTTTTTGCATCAGTGTTTATAAGAAATATATGTCTGTAGTTTTCTTGTGTAGTGTCTTTGTCTGGCTTAGGTATCAAGGAAATGTTGCCCTTATAGATTAATTAGTGTTAATTTTTTGAAGAGTTTGGGAAGGTTTAATATTAGTTTTTTTTATATGTGTGGTAATATCAGAAGCCATCAGGTCCAAGGCTTTTGTTTGGGGGAGATATTTAAAATTTTTTTCCAGTTTTATTGAATTGAGATACTTCATTGTGTAAGTTTAAGGTGCATAGCATAATGGTTTGACTTACATCGATTGTGAAATGATTACTGTAATAATTCAGTTAGCATCCATCATCTTATACAATAAAAAGAAAAAGCAAAAAAAAGAATATTTTTCTTGTGATGAGAACTCTCAAATCCTAACAACTTGCATATAAATCATATTGTGATGTTAATTATAGTTATCATGTTGTATATTACATCCCTAGTACGCATCTTATAACTGGAGGTTTGTACCTTTACATCACCTTCCTTCAGTTCCCATTCCCCCTATCCCCACTCTGGTGGGTAACCACAGATCTCATCTTTTTCTCTGTAAGTTTGGATTTTTTTTTTATTTCACATACAAGTGATATCTTACAGTATTTGTATTTCTTTGACTTATTTCATTTTGCATAATGCCCTGTGTCTAACCATGTTATTGTAAATGGCAGGATTTTCTCATTTTTAATGGCTGAATAATATTTATTATATCTCTATACCACAATTTATTTGTCTGTTTATCTGTTAGTAGATACTTATGTTGTTTTCATGTCTTGGCTATTGTAAATAATGCTGCTGTGAACATGGGGGTTCAGATATCTTTTTTGAGTTAGTGTTTTTGTTTCATTTGGCTATATTGTCAGAAGTGGAATTGCTGGATTATATGGTAGTTCTAGTTTTAATTTTTTGAGCATCCTCCATATTGTTTTTAATAGTGGCTGAACCAATTTATAATCCCACCAAGAGTGCGCAGGGTTCCCTTTTCTCCATGTTCTCCATTTGCTATCTCGTCTTTTTGTTGATGGCCATTCTAACAGTCAAGGCGATATCTTAATGTGATTTTGATTTTCATTTCCCTCCTTTTCAGTGGTGTTGAGCATCTTTCCATGTACCTGTTGGCCATTTGTACAATATATTTTCTTTAGAAAAATGTCTGTTTAGGTCTTTTGCTCATTTTAAAATTGGATTATTTGTTTTTGCTATTTAGTTGTGTGAGTTTCTTATATAATTTGGACATTAAACCCTTATCAGATATACGGTAGGCAAATATCTTCCCTGATTTTGTAGGCTTTTTACTTCATAGTTTCTTTTGCTGTGCAGAAGCTTTTTAGTTCGATGTAATCCTAGTTGTTTATTTTTGGTTTTGTTGTTCACACTTTAGGTGTCATATTAAAAAAATCATTGCCAGACCCATGTTAAGGGGCTTCTTTTCTTTGTTTTCACCAAATTTCAAGGTTTTATGTCTTATATTTAAGTCTTTAATACATTTTGAGTTAATTTTTGTGAGTAGTGTAAGATGGTGAGATAGTTTCATTCTTTTACATGTGACTATCCAGTCTTCCCAACACCGTTTATTGAAGAGACTGTCTTTTCTCCACTGAGTATTTTTGGTTTCCTTGTCAAATATTAGTTGACTGTAGTTAAATCTTGGGTTTATTTCTGGGCTGTCAGTTCTGTGCCATTGATCTATTTGTCTGTTTTTATGTGAATACTGTGTTGTTTCAATTATGATAGCTTTGTGGTATAGCTTTGCAGGAGGAAGTGTGATACCTCCTTCTTTGTTTTTCTTTCTCTTGGTTACTTAGAGTTTTTTGTGATTCCTTATAAATTCCGTATCTATCAAATTTTAGGATTGTCTTTTCTACTTCTGTAAAAAAACGCCATTGGAATCTTATAGGGATTATGGTGCACAGCATAATGCTTTGAGTATAGATGACTTTTGGTAGTATTGGCATTTTAACAATATTAATTCTACCAATACATAAACGCAGGATGCTATTCTATTTATTTTTGTTTTCTTTGATTTCTTTAATCACTGTCTTGTAGTTTTCAGAGTAGAGATCATCCACCTCCTTGCTTAAGTTTATTCCTCAGTATTTTATTGTTTCTAATGCTATTGTAAATGGGATCTTTTTCCTTATTTTTTTCAGGTAATTTGTTCTTAGTGCATAGAAACACTGCTGATTTTGTATGTTAACTTTGTATCCTGCAACTGTACTGAATTTGTTAATTAGGTCTAACAGTTCCTGGTGGAGCCTTTAGGATTTTCTAAACATAAAGTCATGTCATATGCAAATAGAGACAGTTTTATTTTTTTATTTCCAATTCTTATGCCTTTTATTTCTTGCCTGATTGCTCTGGCAAGGACTTTTGGTACTATGTTGATTAGGACTGGTGCTGCCCTGGCTAGTGTGGCTCAGTGGATTGAGTGCAGACCTGTGAACCAAAGGGTTGTTGGTTCAATTCCCAGTCAGAACACTTGCCTGGGCTGCAGGCCAGGCCCCCAGTAAGGGGCATGAGAAGCAACCACACAGTGATGTTTCTCTCCTTCTCTCCTTCTCTTCCCCTCTTTCTGAAAATCAATAAGTAAAATCTTTTTAAAAAAAGGAATGGTGAGAGTATACCTTTGTCTTGTTTGTGATCTGAGAGGAAAAGCTTTCAACTTTTACAATTGAATATGATGTTAGCTGTGGGCTTTGTTATATTGAGATATAGACCTTCTATATCTAATTTATTAAGCATATTTTTTATTATGAACAGATGTTGACTTTTGTCAGATGCTTTTTTTATGTCTATTGAGATGATCATACAGTTTTTTTTTTTCATTCTGTTAATGTGATGCACCACACTAATTGATTGGTGGATGTTGAACCATCCTTGCATCCCAGGTAGAAATCCCACTTGATAATGGAGAATGATTCTTTTGATGTGCAGCTGAATTTGTTTTAGTAGTATTTTATTGAGAATTTTTGTATCTATCAGTATATTCATTAGGGATATTGTTCTGTAATTTTCTGATAGTGTCCTTTTTGTGCCTTTGGTATCAGGGTAATGCTGGCTTCATAAAATTAGTTTGAGAGTGGTCCTCCTTTTTGATATTTTTTGGAACAGTTTGAAAAGGTCTTACATTAACTCTGTTTTAAATGCATGGCAATCAGATCTTAGACTTGTCTTCACTGGGAGATTTTTAACTACTGATTCAACCTTCTAAGTAGTAATTGGTTTATTCAGACTTTCTATTTCTTCCTGACTCAGCCTTGATAGCTGGTATGTTTCTAAGAATTTTTTCTAGGTTGTCCAGTTTGTCAGCATATAGTTGTTCATACCTGCCTCCTATGATCCTTTGTATTTGTGGAGGTGTCAGTTGAAATGTGCTGTTTTCATTTATAATTTTGTTGATTTGGGTCTTCTTTTTTTTTTTTCAGATTTCATTTGTATATTTTTAGAGAAGGGGGAAGGAAAGGAGTAAGAGAGGAAGAGAAACATTGATGTGTGAGAGAAACATAGATTGGTTGCCTCTCACATGCTCCCAGCTGGGGACCTGGCCTGCAACCCAGGCGTGTGCCCTGGCTGGGAATCAAACCAGCAACCGTTTGGTTCACAGCTGGTGCTCAGTTCACTGAGCTACATCAGCCAGGGTGGGTCCTCTCTTTTCTTTTTCCTTGGTGAGTCAAGCTAAAGGTGTCGACTTGCTTTATTTTTTCAAAGAAAAAACTCGTTTGGTTAATCTTTTCTGTTGTCTTTCTGTTCTGTTTTTTTTATTTCTGCTCTGATCTTTATTGTTTTTTTCCTTCTACCTTCAGTTTGTTCTTCTTTACTAATTCTTTAAGGAATAGCGTTAGGTTGTTTATTTGGGGTCTTTCTTGCTTCTTAATATGAGTGTTTATTGCTATGAATTTCCCTCTTAGAACTCCTTTTACTGCATACTTTTTGGTATGTTGTGTTCCCATTTTTTTGTTTCAGTATAACTTTTTTGTCTTTTAATTTCTTTTTGATAGGTCTATTCATATTTTCTGTTTGTTTGGGTTTCAGTCTTGGTAGGTTTTGTGTTTCTAGGAATTTTTTCATTTCATCTAGATTATCTAATTTGTTAGCATTCAGTTATCCATAGTTCTCTCTTATAATCCCCTTTATTTCTGTCCAATTGATAATAATGTCTCCCTTTTTGTTTCTAAGTTTATTTGTCTTCTTTTTTATTTTCTTAGTCTATCTAAAGGTTTCATTTTGTTACTCTTTTGAAGAATGAGTTTTTGGTTTTGTTGAGTTTTCTCTATTATTTTTTCATCAGTTATTTATTTAAATCACTATGAACTCATGGGTGCTTAATTTTTTAAATTTTACTTATTTATGTAGTTTTAGAGAGAGGGGAGGGAGGAAGAAAGAGAAGGAGAGAAACATCGATGTGAGAGGAGACATCGATTGATTGCCCTCCGCACGTACCCCAATCAGGGACTGAACCCGCAATCCAGACATGTGCCCTGACTGGGAATTCAACTGGCTACCTTTTGGTTTGCAGGGAGATACCCAACCAATTGAGCCACACCAGCCAGGGTTGTTTGTTTAATTTTTGAGCTGTAACCCACTACTATCATTATTTATTGTGTTACTCAAGTTCACCTAGATTTGGCCGTTGGAAGCCCTTTCAAGTTGACTTCTGTGTCCCTGTGACATATCCATTATTTTTTGAGCTCTTTGTTTTCAGACACCATAGGATATTCCGGGCTCATCTTTAGCCAGTATTTTTTAATGTTTTAATACATGATAGTTTGAGTTTTTTTTGCATTTTGAATTACTTTTTTCTTGTCTTAGGTATGAAGATACATGGGCTGCACTTCACAGAAGAGCAAAGGAATGTGCAAGTGCTGGAGAGGTAAAGAATTATTGGCTAACCTTATACTTGTGGGATTTGCTAGTTTTTAAGAAATTAAATTTGTAATTGTATTAAAATGTTTTGCAGGATGTCTGAAATTGAATTTAGCA
Organism: Mormoops blainvillei; assembly: GCA_004026545.1. Taxonomy (NCBI): domain Eukaryota; kingdom Metazoa; phylum Chordata; class Mammalia; order Chiroptera; family Mormoopidae; genus Mormoops; species Mormoops blainvillei. Next base: position 37,978 of record PVJD01004482.1, on the reverse strand, counting down.
GTTGATTATGAAACTCCCTAAAAAAGGCACGTTTTTCAGTCAGGTAGCTTAGTCAGGTTTAGAGAGTTTATGACTTTTATTCTCAAGTCACAAATAAATACTTGGTTCGTCTAGGTATAATGTTTTGAATTTGAGTCTGAGTCCTTAGCATATATATGTAAATTATAAGTTGTAATTTCTTTTTACCCACTATTTACTAGTTTCTTGCCCTGGCCGAGGGGATCAGTTGGTTGTAGCATCATCCCATATACCAAAAGTTTGCAGGTTTCATTCCCAGTCAGGTAACATACCTAGGTTGCAGTATGATCCCTGGTTGGGGAGCATATGGGAGGCAGCCCACTGATGTTTCTCTTTCACATTTGTGTCTATCTGTCTGTCTCTTCCTTCCTCTCTCTCTAGAATCACTAAACATATCCTTGGGTGAGGATTTAAAAAAAGAATTTCTTATTATTTGGACAAAAGCTTAACTTTGCCCAATCTATCTAAAATCATTAATTTCCTGGGTTAGGCCAAGATGGTGGTGGAGTAAGTAGAAGCTACACTAACCTCCTCCCAGGACCGAACTGGAATTATAACTAAATTATAGAAAAATCATCCTGAATAACCAACTGAACACTATCTGGAAAGAAGCCTTATAATCACGGACAAATGGAAGAAGCCACTACACCACAAGGAGACTGGTAGGGAGTGTGGAAAAGGCATGAGAGGGCTGGCTGAGCTCCCACAGGTGACAGCTGAAGTTCCGGAGGCATATTTCAGCAGCTGGAGAGTTCACCCTGAGAAATGTGGAGTCTAAACCCCAGATTGTGATCCCCAGCCTATAGCACCAGAATCAGGAAAGGAACCCAAATAACATACAACTGTGAAAAACAACAGGGTTTCTGTCCATCAGGGAGATACAGCTGGAGACTCAGAGAGTCTCTTAAACAACCAATGCACAAAGTTCTGTTTGCAGCCACTTACCCTGGGCTCTCAGTGGAGGGAGGACGGAATGGACTAGAGACACTTGAGGAGAGTCTGGGGCTGTTGGCTGTAGGGGTAGAACTGAAGGAACACCCATCAGGATCCCTGTGCTGTGTCATTCCCCATACTGCAGGTGCCATCTTTCTCAGGCAGAGCACTCCTAACTCTGCCCACAGGAATTACTCTGCCCCACAGTGTGGGGCTTAAGCCCTGCTGCTGAAGAGTACAACTGGAAGACATCCACTAATTAACCCTATGGAAAGACTACAGGCAGAGGCAAATATCTGGCAGACCTTCCCCCCGGCCTGGTGCTGATAAGAGCCAGCCTTGGTGCACAGCCTGGTTCTTTCTGCCCAGGCCCAGCAGAGGGAGCTACGTGCTGGGAATTGCCGATAGCTTCAAACAGGTTGCTCAGGGCCAGTCACAGGCAGGGTTTGACTTAGTACTGCGCCAGAGGCTTCAAACAGGTTGCCCAGAGCCTTTCAGATCTACCTATTACGTAGAAACAAACACAAAGAGGCAGCCAAAAAGTGGGAGAACAAAGAAATGGGCCCCAAATGAAAAAACAGAGAATTCTCCAGAAGAAGAACTAGATGAAATAGAGGCAAGTAATTTATCAGATAGAGAGTTTGGAGTAATGACTGTAAGGATACTCAACAGCATGAAAAAAAGACATAGAAACTATAAAAAAGGACAAATAAATAAATAAAGGATACAATATGTGAAATAAATAATACACTGGAAGGAATAAACAGTAGGTTAGATGAAGAAGAGGACTGAATTGGTGATTTGGAAGACAAAAAAACACCCAAGCAGAGCACCAAAAAGAAGAATTTCAAAAAATGAGAACCACTTCAGAAACCTTTGGGATAACGTGAAGCCTAACAATATGTGCATCACGGGAATACCAGAAGTAGAAGAGAGTAAGCAAGGGATAGAGAACCTGTTTGAAGAAATAATGACCGACACTTCCTAATCCAGTGAAGGAAAAAGACACACACGTCCAGGAAGCTCAGAAAATCCCAAACAAGTTGGACCCAAAGAGGGCGACACCAAGACATGTGATAATTAAAATGACAAGGCCCAGAGACAAGGAGAGAACCCTAAAAGCTGCAAGAGAAAAGCAGGTAGTTACCTACAGGGGAGCGCCAATTAGACTGTCATATGATTTCTCAAAAGAAACATTTCAGGCCAGAAAGGAGTAGCACGAAATATTCAAGGTGATAAAAATCAAGGACCTACAGTGAAAGCTTCTTTACCCTGCAAGGCTATCATTTAAAATTGAAGGAGAAATAGAGCTTCCCAGACAAGAAAAAGATAACACTAAACCAGGACTGCAACAGATGTTAAAGGGCTTGCTTTAAGAAGAAGACAAAAAAGAGAAAGAAAAAAAAACAGAGGAAAATAGTCTAACATTAAAATGTTACTAAATACCATATTTTGCCATGTATAATGTGCACTCACATTTTAGGCCCAACTGTCAGGAAAAAATCTTCCATTTTGATTTTTTTAATTCAATTATTTATTAATTACATTTAGATATTTGTTTTTCGTGTGTGTGTTATAAAGGAATTTTAGCATTCTTTTTTAACATATTATGGTACAAGAAATTTTATGTAACAAATAATTACAAAATACAAGAACTGATACAAGGTACAGGAAATTTTATGTACTGGCAACTACCCATGTATACTGCACATCCTTATTTTTCCCTAAAAAATTTGAGCAAAAAAAGTGTGCATTATATATGGCAAAATATGGTACATATCTATCAATAATCACCTTAAATGTAAAAGGCTTAAATGCTCCAACCAAAAGACACAGTGCAGGAGAATGCATAAGAAAACAAGACCTATATATATATGCTTCCTATAAGAGACCCACCTCAGATCGAAAGATACACACAGACTAAAAGGAATGGAAAAGTATATTTCATGCAAGTGGAAAGGAAAAGAAAGCTGGGGTAGCAATACGTATATCCAAGAAAATAGACTTTAAAACCAAGGCTATAGTAGCAGACAAAGAAGGACACTACATAATGATAAAGGGAACAATCCGACAGCAGAACATAACTCTAGTAAACATTTACACACCCAATGTAAGAGCACTTAAATATGTAAAGCAAGTCTTGATGGACATAAAGGGAGAGATCGACAGAAATACTGTCATAGTCAAGGATTTTAACACCCTTTTGACTTCAGTGGATAAATCTTCCAGACAGAAAATCAATAAGGAGACAATGGCTTTAAATGACACACTAGATCAAATGATATCTAATTGATATTTTCAGAGCATTTCACCCTAAAACAATAGAATACACATAATTTTCAAATGCACATGGAATGTTTTCTAGAATAGACCACATGTTAGGACACAAAACAAGTCTTAATAAATTTAAGAATATTGAAGTCATATCAAGCATCTTCTCTGACCACAGTGCAATGAAACTAGAAATCAGTCACAAGAACACTGAAAAATACGAAAAGACATGGAAGCTAAATAACATGTTATTAAACAATGAATGGGTCAACAGGGAGATCAAGAAAGAAATCAAAAGATACCTTGAAACAAACGAAAATGAAAACACAACAATCCAAAATCTGAGAGACACAGGGAAAGCAATCCTAAGAGGGAAATTCATAGCATTACAGGCCTATTTCAAAAAATAATAAAAAGCTCAAATAAACAATCTCACTTTATACTTAAAGGAACTTGAAAAAGAACAATAAACAAAGCCCTGAGTAGAAGGAAGGCAGTAATAAAGATCAGAGCAGAAATAAACGAAATAGAGTCTGAAAAAAATGATACAAAAAATCAACGAATCCAAGTGCTTGTTCTTTGAAAAGATAAACAAGATTGACAAACCTTTAACAAGACTCATGAAGAAAAAAAGAGGACCCAAATAAAGTCAGAAATGAAAGAGAAGAAATAACAACTGACACCGAAGAAATACATAGGATTGTAAGAAAATACTATGAACGACTATATGCCAACAAACTGGACAACCTGAATGAAGTGGGATAAATTCCTAGAAACATACAATCTTCCAAAACTAAATCAGGAAGAATCAGAGAACCTGAATAGACAGATTGCACCTAGTGAAACTAAAGCAGTAATCAAAAAACTCCCAACAAACAAAACACTGGACCAGATGGCTTCACAGGTGAATTTTACCAAACATTCTGAGAACTGACACCTCTCCTCAAACTATTTCAAAAACTTCAAGAGGCAGGAAGACTCCAAAGCTCATTTTATAAGGCCATCATTATCCTAATATGAAAAACAGATAAAGACACTACAAAAAGAAAATTATAGGCCAATGTCCCAGATGAACATAGATACTAAAATCCTCAACAAAGTATTAGCAAACCGAATACAGCAGTGCGTTAAAAAGATCACCATGATCAAGTGGGATTTATTCTAGAAATTCAATACTGGTACAATGTTCAGAAACCAATAAATGTGATTTAACACATAAGTTAAATAAAGGATAAAAACTACATGATCATATCAATACATGCAAAAAAAAAAGCATTTGATGAAACCCAACACCCATTTATGATACAGACTTTCAGCAAAGTGGGAATAGAGGGAACATACCTAAACACGATAAAGGCCATATATGACAAACCCGCGCGAGCATCATAATCAATGGGCAAAAACTATAAGCGTTCCCCTTAGGAGCAGGAACAAGAGGGATGTCCATTTTCACCTCTCTTGTTCAACATAGTACTCGGTAGGACTTATATACTATCTTAGCCATGGCAATCAGACAAGAAGAAATGAAAGACATCCAAATTGGAAAGGAAGAAGTAAAACTGCCTTTATGTGCAGATGACATGATACTGTACATAGAGAATCCCAAAGATTCCACCAAGGAACTACTAGACCTTATAAATGAATTCAGCAAAGTATACAGGATACAAAATTAATATCCAGAAGTCAGTTGCATTTTTTATGCCAATAATGACCTATTAGAAAGGGAAACTAAGAAAACAATCCCATTCACAATTGCTTTAAAAAAGAGTGAATACGTAGGAATAAATTTAACCAAGAATGTAAAAGACCTAAACTCAGAAAATTATAAGACACTGAAGAACAAAATTGAAGAAGATACAAATAAGTGGAAGAATATACCCTAAGTGGATAGAAAGAATTAACATTATTAAAATGTCCATACTACCCAAAGCAATGTACAGATTCAATGCAATTCCTGTTAAGATTCCAAAAACATATTTCACAGAGCTAGAACAAGTATTTCAAACATTTTTATGGAACTAGAGAGGCCCCTGCATAGCAACGGTGATCCTGAGAAAGAACAAAGTTGGAAGAATCACACTACCTAATATCAAACTACACTATAAAGGCCATACTAATCAAAACGGCACAGTACCAGCATAAAAGCGGACACGTAGGTCAATGAAACAATAGACAGCCCAGATATAAACCCACTATAGTCAATTAATATTTGACAGAGGAAGCAAGCACATACAATGGGCTAAAAATAGTTTATTCAATAAATGTTGTTGGGAAAATTAGACAGATACATGCAGAAAAATGATACTAGACCACCTTCTTACACTACACAGAAGAATAAATTCAAAATGTATTAAAAGACTTAAATTTTAGACCCAAAACCATAAAAGTCCTATAAGAAAATATAGGCAGCAAAATCTCGGACATAGCTCGTAGCAATATTTTATCAGATAGATCCACCCAGACAAGGGAAATAAAAGAAAAAAATAAACAAGTGGGACTTCATTAACCTAAAATGTTTTTGCACAGCAAAGGAAATCATCAGCAAAGTAAAAAGACAACCCCCAAAATGGTAGAACATATTTGCCAATACATCTGAAAGGGCTTAATATCCAAAATTTATAAAGAACTTAAAAAACTAAACACCCCCCACAAAAACTCCCCCCAAAAATACAATTAATAAATGGGCAAAGAATTTGAATAGATAGTTCTCCAAAGAGGACATACAGATGGCCAATAGACACATGAAAAGATGCTCAGCATCACTAATTATTAGAGAAATGGGACTTAAAACCACAAAAGGTATTATCTCATACCAGTCAGAATGGCTATCATCAATAAATCAACAATTAATGAGTGCTGGCGAGGACGTGGAGAAAAGGGAGCACCTTTGCACTGTTGGTGGGAATGCAAATTGGTGCAGCCACTATGGAAAGCGGTATGGAGATAACTCAAAAAATTAAAAATGGATCTGCCTTTCCACCCAGTGACCCCACTTCTGGGAATGTATCTGAAGGAACCCAAAACACTAATTCGAAAGAACATAAGCATCCCTGTGTTCATTGCTGTATTATTTATAATAGCCAAGATATGTAAGCAACCCAAGTGTCCAACAGTAGATGAGTGGATAAAGCAACTATGGGACATTTACACAATGGAAAACTACTTGGCTGTAAAAAAGGAAGAAAATTTTATCCTTTACGACAGCATGGATAGACATGAAGAACATTATGCTAAGTAAAATAAGCCAGTCAGAGAAGACAGATACCATGAATTCACTCATGTGGAACCTAATAAACAAACTGTACTAACAAGCAAAATAGAGGCCCATAGATCAAGAGCAGGATAACAGCCACGGTGGGAGGTCAGGGTAGGGGGTGGAGGGATTAAGCAAAAACAAAAAAGGACTCATGGACATGGACAACAGTGTGATTGTGGGGTTGGGCAGGATATATAAGGGGACTAATGGTAATGGAAAAAAAATACAATTAAAAAAACTCAAAAAGATATTTTAAAAAAAGAAACTAGCCCTGGCTGGTGTGGCTCAGTAGATTGAGTGCTGGCCTGTGAACCAAAGGGTCGCTGGTTTGATTCCCAGTCAGGCCATATGCCTGGGATACAGGCCAGGTGCCCAGTAGGGGGCACTCAAGAGGTAACCACACATTGTTATTTCTCTCCCTCTCTTTCTCCCTTCAGTCTCTCTAAAAGTAAACAAATCTTTAAAAAAAACAAAGTTATGAAGGCTCTTGTGGGCCACTATGATTTTAAAAATAAATAAAAAAAATGTTTAAAAATCACTAATTTCCATAGTAAATAAGTATAAAAATTTCAGGACTCATTCTTAATTTACTTAGAAGAAAAAATTATTTTCTATGTATAGAGTGTGTAATGAATAAAAGTGATTTGTAATTAAAATTACTAGCTTTATTAGCCAAGACCAAATACTCTGTGCTGTTAATATCAAACTTTATTTCTTCCTAAAAACACTTTTGTGATTCTGACTTTAAATTAATTTAGACTGACTTTCTTTACCATTTACCTAAATTAGGGAAGTTGTAATAATTATAGCAGTAGAGTAAGACATACAAAATTTAGACATTAGTGTTTCTCTGAGAAGTTACTGAAAAGTGGGGAATGTAGGTTTTTGGCCAGAAGGTGGACTAGGTACTTTAAAAAGCCCTATGGATATAAAACACTTAAATGCTGGATAGATTTAAAAAAAAATTTTTTTTTAATGCAATAAGCTCACAAAAATTGAGGGAGATCCTAAAGTGCCAAAAAAAAAAAAAGAAAAGAAAAAAGGGAACTAAAATCATAATGGCTACAAAAGAAACATGGAAGCTGGGGTTAAATACTAAGTCAAATGCTTTAGAGGTTTATGGGGATAGGAGACTGGTCTGTGGGGAACTAAATCTGACTCGCTCCTAAAGCTCTTAGATCTTTGAAATGTCTGTCCCTTAGTGGAAGGTTAGGCTAGGGGGGAAAAAGAACTGTTGGCAAAAGGAGACAATAAGGAAACCTGCTTGTCTTTATGACAGTTTGGAATGAATATAGTCTCCTTTTTGGGTTTGTTACCATAGTCTTGGCCTCACATCAGTGTGGGGCTCTAATGTGTACTGCCTGCATGATCAAGGAACCAACTACCACATTAATAAATTAAAGGGCCACTGATGACTGTGTTTGTTGACACTCATCAGATACAAACACAAATTCTACTTGGATGAAACTTGGTAATCCTAGGCCTCTCAAGGTTACTACAGGTTAATTTCTTACCACCACCTCCAAAAAAAAATTAACAAACAAAAATATATTAATGAAAGTTTGAGAGTCACTAGAACCAGAGTAAGATTTAGACCTACAGAGGACTTTAGATATTGCACCGTAGGATATAGACTATTAAGTAGATATATACAAAGTTTTTTTTAAAGACATAAAAGATGGATTAAACTGAATAAGGAAAAAGACTATCAAACATGACTTTAAAAAGTTATTAAAATTAAAAACCCAAAGGATGTGCTTAACAGCAGTTACATACAGCTGAAGAAAGAATATTCGGGTAGAATATTCAGATGAGGTAGAAGATAAAGTCAGTTACCCAGAAAGGATCTCTGAGATAAGAAATTGGAAAATATGAAAGAGGAGTTATTAGAGAAGGTCTTTAGGTTGAACCAAGTGAGATCACCAATATTGGACCAGTTTTTATCTGTAAAATTACACTGGCTTATGGATCATCATAATACAGCTAATAAACATTCCAGAAAGAGAGAATAAGGGAAAGACAGCGTAGGAAAAGATAATGGCTGGGAATTTTCCAGAAATGATATATGTAAACCCTTAGATGCAGAAAGTACAACAAGCAAGCATTTTTGTCTATAAGTATCTACACCCAGATACCTCATATTGAAACTATAGAACAACAGAGGCAAGTCTTAGTTTCCTGATGATTGCATCACAGCCTGTCTGTGAAGACTGCTCAGTATTTTAAAAACTACTCTTAGGGATCATTTTAAAACCAGTAGGCAGTAGGCATTGCTAGGCATGCAAAATTAATGAGAAACTCAACTAGAATAAAGCTTGGTGTCCCCTCACCATCTCAGTTGAGGGTTATATGTGAGAGATGATATAGTTGTCCCTCCAAAGTGGGCTAAAAAACAATGGGGAGGTGTGGGAAAGGGGGACAGAATGAGGAAGGCAGCTTTCTGACCTCTTTATTGTAGCTTAGTTCTTTTATTTCAATCTTGTGAATTTCCTAGAATTTTAAAATGTAGAAACAGTTTAGCACTATGTAAAGTTAATTTTACAGATTATTTTGTTATTTGATATAGAGATATTTCTCTAAAGTTCTTTTCTTGGTGAGATTCAGTAAGAATGAGTTGTGTTCAGGTTTCAACTCATGAAGACTCAGTCTTAATCTTGGGACGTGTAAATCGTCTTTTTTTTTTTCTTATAACTTAACTGTAAACTCTGATTGAAATATAAATTCAAGTGCATTTTTTTGTTATATAATGAATTTTGCCATCTTTATATTTATTATACTAATGTGTGATATCCTTCACAAATCTTGTGTATCATTGGTAATTTTTTCAAAAGATGATTTTTCCTTGCTCCTTCTGAATATCATTCTAGGCTCTTTCCCCTCCCACCATGTTAAAACCAAAAACAAAATTGCCTGGGAGAAACAGATGTCTGTCATTTTCTTCACAGTCTTCAGGAAGAGAACTTAGAATTATTTTAGGCTTGTCTGGTATTTCACCACCCTACTATTAGGAATCCTTTATAACTGAATTACTTCTTTGTAAACATAAATCCTATTTTCCTTTTTCTGGAATTGATCAGTTGCCTCAATAATTTATTCATACACAAGTACCATTTACTTTATGAAATAAGTGTTCCTGTTAAATGTAAATTGAATCATAGTATATTCTAAATGCATTAGGGGACTTTTCTGTTGAAAGAAATCCTTTTGTAAAGCAAATAATTACCCAGTAATTATGTTTTGGGTTGTTTTTGTTTGTTTTCTTTTCCTTTGTTAGTGGTAGTTTTTTGTTTTTCTAGATTTGGATTTTCAAATGCGGGGTTTACTTAAAAACAGGGTATACTTAGAAGTGATTTCTAAGGTCATCTCTGAACTCTCTCGTCTCTGGGTTAAGATGCACTGAGACAAGCAGCAATTTGAGGTTTTCTGTAGTGAATATTGAGTTGGCTGTTTTCTAACAAAGAAAACAACCTCAGTCTTCTTTTGAGTGCCCTGTCCCTTTTAGTCAATAGAGGGGTTTTTAAAGATAACGTTGACCAGCTCTCATTATGCTATGATTTCTTTGTGCTTTAAGGCTGGTTTTACTGGACCCTTCCTCTTCTGTGTTGCAGCTGGTGGACAGCGAGGTGGTTATGCTCTCAGCACACTGGGAAAAAAAGAAGACGAGCCTGGTAGAGTTACAGGAGCAGCTTCAGCAGCTTCCAGGTTTGATAGCAGATTTGGAGTCCGTGACAGCAAATCTGAGTAAGTTTTCTGTTTGTATCTGTGCATTACCTTTAGGAATGAAAATAATTTGGACTGGACTTGTAATTTCAAAGCTTCCTAAGAGTATGTTAAATTATTTGTTAACAGGATATTTTGGAAAGTAGTAAGTTTGAGTTAATTTCATATTCTGTTTGAGGATTAGACAGAAAACTATTCAAAGTGTAGACATAATTTCCAAAATACATCAATAATGTTTTCTGTCTCTGTTCAGCTCAGGAAACAGTAATTTTTTTGATTCTTAAAATGACTAAGGGTTGTCTCTGTGACATTTGATCTCTGTTTAACTGTATCCATGTAGGAAATAAAAGGGATTAGGGTGATTTTGTCCTGACTCTAGTATGTACTCTGGAAGTTCTTGCTTTTAAAACTAGTATACCTTTTTCTTTTCAAACTGAAAAGAAAACAAACAAATCCAGTTAAATGTGGATCCCTGTTTGGCTAAATTTATACCTCGTAGAAGTTTATAATATTTTCAGGGTTTTTTTATTGTGATGAATTATGCTGATATTCTTTATTTCTTATGTTTATATTTAGAAAATTAACTTTTATGTTTGACAGTGACACATCTTAGGATAATATTGTGGCTTACTATTTTCTAACCAAGCTTGAGGTCTTAGTGAAGTAAAGATTAGGAGCTATCTGCACAGGAATTAAACTTCTTGAGCTGATAATCTCTGATCCAGTCTTATGGGTAAGAAAGTAAGAATACCCTATCATCTCTTCGTTTTTCAGTATCACTTTAAAGTGAAACAAAAATAATTTAATAAACAAGTGATCAATGAATCCTAAAACAGTTTTTTTGGTGTGAATAAGTTACCAGAATGGTATTTGGAATGCTGTTGCTGATAACAGTAGCTAATATTATAGCACCTACCATATTTCTCAGATCATTATGTGCTTTACAAACACTTTAATCCTCCTAACAACCCTACAAAAGTAGTTTTATTATTCCACTTTACATATAAGGAAAGTAAGGCTTGGAAGAGGTTGTAACTTGCTCTGGGTCACATAAGATACAGATCCAGGATCCTAACCTCAACAATGATGTCCCAGTGGGGGATGACAGCTGTCAGTGGGCCTCGGGAACTATATTGTTGGTGATTTGTTATTTCTGAAGGCAGGGATGGAAAAGATACCCTGGGTCTTAAGAGAAATGTGAAATACCTGTGGTTGCCCTCTGCCATTTTTCTCTCTTGTGGGCATGGGCATGATCTTTCTCAAGCCTTGAGCAGGCTTGATGGAAAAACAGCTTCCAAGATACTTTGAATTTTCTTTTCAGCCACATTTTTTTAGCTGGCATTCCTTGCTTTTCAGTTGCTTGCTTTTCATTAGTTATATATTTCCTTGCAGAGATATTCTTTTATGATAACCTCCCTTCTGTACTTTTTTCCCAGCTTAGAGTAAATTCTGTTTAGAGATGTTCTTGATACTAGTCTGCTGATTAAATGAGTTGTGCCACAATCTAATTATTTTCATAGTAATTTCTGCTTAGGAAATGCAGTTTATGGATGCCTTTCTTAAAATATAACATGTCGTATTTTCATTCTCAGTTACAATTCTAATATCCTGGAAAAGTTTGATATTTAGTGGTATGTGACCTTCCTTTTTAGAAACTGCATCATGTCTTCTTAAATGAAGGGAGTGGGCTTCCCAAATGCTCAGTTGAATTCTCTGTCTTTGTTAATCTGAAGACATTGACCCCCAATGGCAAATTAAAGCTAAAGGATTCTCCGAACCATCATTCTGGACAGATAGTCACTTCCAGATAATTTAAATCATATTTTTTTCTAGCCTATGTCTAACCTATCTTCAGCTCTTTTTGGAGAGTTAATTCAGTTTTCTTAAAAGATACCTTTAAAATCTAAATAGTTGGTTTTTATATTTATTGCCAATCTGAATATCATTAGTATTTGAAATACATACTACCTTTGTGTTTTAACCTATTGCTGTTATTTGCCTGATACTTATATTTAGCAATGACTGACTAACTGTAGATAGCAAGAACAAATGGCACAAAGATAGCAAGTCAGAACTGGAATTCAAGAGACCTAGTATTTGTTGACCTAGAATAAGCTCATAGGGAGGTGTTTTGAAAATGTGACTTTTAGATAAGCAACTTAAGCTTTTTAAAATTAGCGCTGATATTCTTTACAGGAGGAAAATATTTTGAAGCCAAATTTGGTGGGATAGGTTGTATAGCCATGTCATTAATGTATTTTAGGAATTCATTTTAGTGAATTTATGCATCATTCTTAGGTATTAGAAGCACTTAGTGTTTTAAATTGTTCACTCAAATACTGAATTTTTTTGGTTTTTGTTTTGGTAGCCTCAAAATATCTCTTATCATCACCTGAATACCTTGATATAATATTATGAGGCTTAAATAGTCAAGCAATAATAAATAAAAATAACTTAGAAGAAAATAGTAACTGACCTATATTTAGTCACAGGATTCCCTTAACTTCTTTGAACTTTTTACCTTTTTGCTATTGTATTTAATACCGTATCTAATCAGTCCCTCTATTTACTAGGTTACTTAAGTCTTTTAGTCTTGTTCTATTTTCTAGAGAGTCTGCTCTTTTTAAAGAGTAAAGGCTTTATATGATGTGAGCAGTTTGAACCTTGGATGCTTAGCTGCATTACTCTGTGACTTAAAAAGAGCACCTAATTACTTAATTTCTAGGAAATTAGGTAAGAATGAATAATCCATTCATGTTTTTTTATTAATGAGTTGTGAGCCATCCAGCTTACAAAAGCCTGTGTAATAGATATTTGCTGGTAAATTATGTCATTTTTTTTAAGAGATAAAGGTATGCTGGGAAGTGGAAAATAAGAGCTATAAACCAACTTGAAGATCTAGGTTTGGATCCCAATTCCATGACTTCCTTTCTTTGAGACACCATGCAGGTTTTTTACCTGCTTCAAGTTTTGGTTTCTTCATCTGCAGAATGAGGATGAGAGTACCTACCTCATAGGGTATTTGTAGGGTTGAATGACAGATGTAAAGCACTCGGCACCGTGTCCAGTACATATCAAGTGTCTGTTGGGTGCCATGTGCTGTTTGTAGGCTCTGGGGATACAGCAGTGAATAAAACCAGACCTCAGCACCATCAAGATGCTGACATTCTAGTGGGAGTTTCTCTAGCCTTTACAAATTTACAAATCCATTGTTCTTTGACAGAGGGCTTGGTTGGATGTTAGGCAATTTAGCTTGCCCTGCAAATGGTTTAGAATGCAGAACTGCAACATGAAATGTGGTGAGATAAACAATGTAGTCCTCTGCACATTGAAAGACAGCATGTAAGAATAAATAGAATGTTGTCATCCAGATTCTGTATACTTTGTCAATCTGTGTAATTACCATGATGTGTTTTATCATAAAACTACTAAAATGTTTGAACAGTATTTATTGAATTCTCTGAAACTTCCACTAGAGGGTAGTCTAACCCTGTTCCTTTATTGAAGTGTAAAATATCAAGGGCTTGTCTGAATTTTCTCTATTGCTTATTTTTTTGTGACCTACTTTAAAAGGAGTGTTACCTTCATGTACAACAGAAGATTCTGTTAGTTCTTAGATAACAAATTGCTGTAATAAAATGATAGTCCTGGCTTATGTGACTCAGTTGGGCGTCGTTCTGCAGACTGAAAACCGGAGTTCGATTCCCAGTCAGGGCACATTCCTGGCTTGTGGGTTCAGTCCCCAGTTGGAGTGTGTGCAGGAGGCCATTGATCAATGTTCCTCTTTCATTGATGTTTCTCTCCCTCTCTTTCTCCCTCCCTTCCCCTCTCTCTAGAGTCAATAAAGGAAAAAAAAGCAAAATTTTTTAAAAAAGTGACACCCATATACTGAATTTGTAGCTTTAAAAAAAAATATGACCTATCTTGTTGTTTTGCTTTTGTCGATACAGAATTTGAGAGAGCATCCAGCAGAGAGACTGTCACAGTTCCCAGTGTTCCATGAACTAGATTTTTTTATTGTCCAGGTTAACTTTCTGAGACTAGACCTCTCAAAAGAAGCACATTAACTCTCTTTAGATATCTTGTAGTATACTAAATGTTTTAATTTGTCTTGTAATGGCTTTGCAAGTTAATTCACTTGTTATCATATCATCCTTACTGAATTACCTTATTAGGTAAAAGAGCGATGTAAGCATTTGAAGAATCCTGTGGTCTTTTAGTACCTGGCCCCCATGACTTACGAATTTGTAGTCAAAGAAGATTTGTTTCTTCAGGCTAATTATTTTTGTTAGAAAAGTGTGCATTAAGTGTGAAATTATTCGTTTTAGGATGCTGCTTCATTTTCACATATCAGTGAAAATTGTAGTACATATAATATATATTTGAAACAAATGGCACAAAGAAAAATTCCAAACAGAATCGCCCTTCCTCTGGGACAGTCTTCTCACAAAGATTTGTGAAGCTCTTTTCTGCACAGCTGTCAGGCATTCCCAAATGGCTTTTCACGATAAAACTCCACCTATCTTTTCCACTGATCACTAAATGAGACATATGCTGTTGTTACAGTGAGCAAAATGGTGAGATCTGAGCTTCTTATAATGGTGTATTTGTGTCCATGGAGGCCTGCTAGTGTTTTATGTACCTGCATTCTAAGTTTGGCTACCAAATTTACAAGTTATGCAACTTGTTTTGTAATAGGTTATGAGCAGGCTATGACAGGGAAATTCAGTTTATGACCATTAAATTAAAATCCAATATAAAATATTCAGAATATACTGCACATATGTGCTTGTAATTATTATTTAAAGAAAAAATTTAAAGTTTTTAATGTAGAAAAGGAAGAAAATTTGTTTTTGTCAGCACAGTTCTATATTTTATTACTGATTTCAAGCCTATTAAGAGTTAAAATGGAAAATTCCTATTGCTTCTACTAATTTATCTCACTGATAATGGGGGCTGGTTTGAGGCACTAATAACACAATACCATCATGTTGTTTAATGTTTTCTAAGTTTTCTGCCCATGCTTAATTTGTTCTTTTACAAAATTTAGCCTAACCTCCTGATATTTAAATTAGATGAACATGATTCATAAATTTGCTTTCTTGGTTATTATTTTACATTTAAAATTTTTTAAATTTATTTCTTACTGTATTTTTTCCCATTACCATTTATTTCCCTTATACCCTCTTCTACCTCTACCCACCGCCTCCCCACAAAAATCACCACAGTATTGTTCATGTCCATGAGTCCTTTTTCTTTTTTGCTTGATCTCTCCACCCCCTATCCCTACCCCCACCAGAACTGTCAGTCTGCTCTCTATCTGTGAGTCTGCTTCTATATTACTTCTTAGTTCAGTTTGTTTATTAGATTCCACATGAGTGAAATCATACAGTATTTGTCATTTTCTGACTGACTTATTTCACTTAGCATAATGTTCTCCAGGTCTGTCCATGCTGTCACAAAGGGTAAAAGTTTCTTCTTTTTTATAGCTGAGTAGTATTCCATTACATAAATGTACTGTAGTTGTTTCATATACTCATCTACTAATGGGCACTTGGGCCGCTTCCATATTTTGGCTCTTGTAAATAATGCAGTGAACATAGGGTGCTTATATTCTTTGAATTACTGTTTTGGTTTTCTCCAGATAAATTCCCAGAAATGGAATTGCTGGGTCATAAAGAAGTTCCATTTTAAATTTTTTGAGGTATCTCCATACTGCTTTCCACAGTGGCTACACCAGTCTGCATTCCCACCAACAGTGCAAAAGTGTTTCCCTTTCTCCACATCCTTGCCAGCACTTATTATTTGTTGATTTATTGATGATAACCATTCTGACAGGTGTGTGGTGATATCTCATTGTGGTTTTAATGCTCATTTCTCTGATTGGTGATTGGTGACATTGAGCATCTTTTCATATGTCTATTGGCTAGCTGTATGTCTTCTTTGGAGAAGTGTCTATTCAGGTCCTTTGCCTATTTTTTAACTGGATTGTTTGTTTTTTTGGTGTTGAGTTTTATAAGTTCTTTATAAATTTCGGATATTAACCCCTTATCAGATGTATCTACCATTATGTTCTCCCATTCGGTGGGTTACCTTTTCATTTTTGTTGATGGTTTCCTCTAATGTGCAAAATCTTTTTAGTTTGATGTAGTCCCGTTTGTTTATTTTTTTCTTTTTATTTCCCTTGCCTGAGGAGAGATATCAGAAAAAATATTGCTATGAGCAATGTCTTGAGATTTTACTAGCTATGTTTTCTTCTAGGATATTTATAGTTTTGGGTCTAATGTTTAAGTCTTTATTTTATTTTGAATTGATTCTTGTGTGTCACACTACCTAATATCAAACTATACTGTAAGGCCACAGTAATCAAAACAGCACGGTACTGGCATAAAAACAGACACAACGATCAATGGAACAGAATAGAGAGCCCAGAAATAAACCCATACCTTTATAGTCAATTACTGTTTGACAGAGGAAGCAAGCATATACAATCAGCTAAAGATAGTTTATTCAATAAATGGTGTTAGGAAAATCAGATAGGTACATGCAGAAAAATGAAACTAGCCATCTCCTTAGTTTGTATTTTAGGATGATAGACTCATTTCTGTCACCAGAAATCATTCTTAATTGAATTCAACAGACGAGGTATTAGGGGATACAAAGATGCAAAAATACAGTTGTTACCCTTAAGACCCTTCCTGATTCCTGAGACAGATGATAGTATACAAATAGTTGTATAATGTCAGAGTGTAAGCCTATATAAGCCTCAAAACTGTGTGGAAGCAGAGAAGAGGAAGAGAGCTCTGAAAGCTGGAGGGAGGGATAGCACTGACCTGAGCCTGAAAAGGAAGCTTGGGTTCGGCAATGGAGGCAAGCAGGGGCATCTCGTGGACAGGTGGCGGCAAGGAGACGGGAACATGCGGGACTCTTCTTGGAATGAGTCCTGAAGCAAAGTAGTAGTGAGACTGGAAAAGTAGGTTGTGGTCAGGGAGTGACATGCTTAGTTAAGGAGTTAAACTGGATTCTTAAAGTACTTGCAGATCTTTGAAACTTTTTAAAGGGGAGAACACAAATATGAATTTGGTGGTAGTTTGGAAAGGACCACTGACTGTCGCAGGGATTTCAAATCTAAATTTGCAATTCAGCACAAGAACGTGATGCTGTTGGCCTATTCAGAAGGACACGTGGTTTCTTTCTTTCTTGTTAGTAATTCCAGGTTGGTATTAAACCATTCATATGTTTTCATCTGGTCCCCATTTTTTTAACAGAGGTGAACTAGGCTGGCAAATTCAATTTGTACCTAGAACATGAGAAATTAATTGGCCTGCCAAGGGATCAACATATTTGACTTCCTGGCCTCATTAGCTCTGTAGTCAGCCAACAGGGGTGGACTCTAAATGGAAAGTGCCATCTGCCCAAGTGAAAATAAAATAGGTAAAAAGAATATATTAATTTTCAAATATAAGTGACGCCGTTACATATTTTCTTTTTAGAAAAATCATTTGAAATATAACCCCTTTCACTTATAAGGATAAGGGATCTTAAGTCTCAGAACATAACCTTGAGTACAATTTACAAGTATATAAATTTGCCAGAAAAAATGAAAATTTAAGTGGTATTTTGGTGTGTTAGGTGCATAGGCGTTATTAACAACGTGATCATACTGGTCTCAAAATTACTAGTTTTAAATGACTTTTACAAACTTAGCTAATCTTTGTAAAAAGTTTTCTCTGCATTTTTTATAGTTATCCATTAACTATTTACTTACTGCCAAGTGCTAAGTTAGCTGCTTTACATACTTGACCTCATTGAACCCTTTTGACTGCTTCACAAGATGTGTATTGTTAGCCCTCTTTTAACTGATGAGGCATCATCTCATCTCATCTGTAGGGGGCAGGGCTAGTTTCTAAGCTTGTGATTCAAACCCTACTTTCAACGTATCCCCTGTATGCTGAGGACAATGTGCGTTAGTGCTAAGGATAGCATGGAGGTGCTGCGTAGCTTAGAGTTAAATGGATTCCATATTAAATTTAATTATTCTGGTTCTTATCACTAATCAAAGTGAAATAACCTTTTCAGTAACTTGTTAGGCAGGATCTTTTAAGACCCTGTCAAACTAGTTTTAACAAGAATGAGCTCAATATTGCTTCCTTAGGGCGAGTGGGATTACCTTCCAGGCTAAATCTCTCTGTTGTTTTAACATAAAAAAAATCTTAGTAGCAACTAGTATAATCACATCATTTTGCTTGTGCCCCCCACCGCTGTAAACTTGTTACATACCATTTATGACATTGTTAAAAATCTTAGTTGCATGTTTTAGTACATTAAAATATAGATTTTGCAAACTGTTTCAGGTTAGGCTTGTTATAATCAAATATTTAGCTGTTTTATGTGACCCCTGAAGATATGTCCAAAACTGTTATGAACTACATTATTATCAGCCTTTTGCAGACTTACCAGTGATTTGCAGTGATACATCAATATGATTAAAGTCAGTACCTAATGTCTTTGAAGAGGAGTGCTAACTGCTTGTCATCACATTTGCTTTTCAGTAAAATTTTATGCCACCCCTCCCCCAAATCCAGGTCTTTAAGCTCTACCAGAGGTGTCTTAGCTTTTGGCATCTCTGGGCCACACTGGAAGAAGAGTTGTCTTGGGCCAAACATTAAATACATATATACTAACAAAAACTAATGAGCAAAAAAAAAAGTTTAAGTAAATTTACAATTTTGGCCACATTCATAGCTATCCTGGGCTGTGGGTTGGACACCCCTGTGTCTAGATCCTACTAAACAGAAGAGGGAATTTTAAAAGCATAGATATTTAGTAGTGTTAAAAATTTAAGATATTAGAAAATGTGAATGTTTCTAGATTTAATAAATCTTTTGAGCAAACAAAGGTTAATCAAAAAGAGGCGCAGTTGGTTGTAACTTTTGGCCATGCATCAAAGAGTTGCAGGTTCAGTCCCTGGTTAGGGCACATACCTAGGCTGCGGGTTCGAACCATACGCAGAGCAGGTATGGGAGACAACCAGTTGATATCTCTCTCTCTCTCTCTCTTTCCCCCCTCCAACTCCCCCTCTCTCTACCTCTCACTCTCTCCCTTTCTATCTCTCTAAAATCAATAAATGTACCCTCAGGTGAGGATTAAAAATTTTTTCTTAAAAAAGACCAGAATTTGCATCTTACTAAAATTGCAAGTTAAAATTTGAAGAGTTTGCTTGTAATCTAGATGCTACAAAAGCTGATTTAGAAAGTCGTATGAAAATCCAATGGATAAATGAAAGAATTCGACACACTGTAGTTGTATTGCAGCTGCATAAGTGAAACTGAGACTGGAAAGCGGCATAACCAGCTTTTTCACAGCTGCCTCTTTCCCCTCTGGATGGCGGTGACTTCCAGGCTTAGGAGTCGGATCTCATGTTGAGCCTCTGCCTCCTCCTCCCTCATCTGTGTTAGATGCCGCCACTTCAGTTCCCATAGCACCTCATGCCTAGGTCTTTCCCACTGTGTTGTCATTGATATATGCCTCCCCTTGACTTTAAGCTCTTTGAGACTGAGGCTTTTTCATCTTTGTATCCCAGTGTGTCTGCACATGTGGTGAGTGTTAGGTAAATAGCCAGGATGCTGTTTGAGTTCTACAATCTTTGACCTCTAAAACTTCTGTCGTCTAAGAAAACCAGTCTTCACTCCTACAATTGTGAAGTCTTGGTTTACTTAGCATCCTATCATTGGGAAATCATTGTAGTATCATGTAGGAGGGGCTCAGTTTTGATTTCTGACTGCTTTTAACTAGCTACGTGACTTCGGGCAAAGCACCGAATTAGTTCCCACAGGCTTTGGTCTTGAATCTTTTAAGTGAAGGGTTTGAGTATATAATCTCCGTGTTCCAATAAAGCTGCAAAGCTCTGTGGTCTAAAGGCAAAGTAGAGTAGTGAAAGACTAGTTGATTGGTGGACAGAGCTGTCTTCCTACCAACCAATGACTATGCTTACTGTATGTATACAGTATGTATACATCTCTACGGTTGCCTGAAGATTTGTGTATATGATGTGGGCAAAACAAATACTAAAGTAACTGAATCTAAAATATTATGTTCAGTATAATTTATGTTAATTATATTTTGCTGTATTCTCATTTGAAATTGATTATTCATGTGTGGTAAAAGGGGTCATTATGACATAGTGTTAAATTAATCAAAATACTATTTCCTCATCATACTGGATAACAGAGTGTTATGGAAAGTTACATCTTGAAAATATTTAAAATATAAAAACATACTTAAAAAAGATAATTTGAAGTATGTTTTAATGTTGGTCAGTTTATTTTGCTTCAAGAAAGTTTAATAAGGAATATTAAATAAATGCAAAACAATATCAACAGTTTAAGCTTTTAACTTTTGGATACTTTTTCTTTTCTCCATGATCAAGGATTCTGGTTTTTGATGTTTGTTCTTTTGATCTTATATACTTTCAGCGCATTTAGAAACAAGTTTTGAAGAAGTAGAAAACCACCTGCTGAATCTGGAGGATTTATGTGCACAGTGTGAATTAGAAAGACACAAACATATGCAGTCCCAACAACTGGAAAATTACAAGAAAATTAAGAGGTGAGTTTGAAAAATTGGTCACAGTTTTAATTTTTAATTTCACAGTTTTTTTGCAGTACTTTACATGCTGTTATTTGTAAGTTTGGACTCATAAATAAAAGACAAATGATTCAAACAGAGCTTATTAATAAACTGTCCAAAACAGGATATATATATAGTTTTTGTACCATTCATTATCTGTTGCCATTTTACGAAGATGAATTCTAAAAACTAAGGATAGAATAAAAAGTGGAGGGGAGCAGAGTATTGGGCAAAACTTTCCAGGCACATAGTTGCCTTGACTTTGTTTTCTCCAGGGGGCAAGTGCCTGAGCTGCTTTTCCCCATTTCTTTCTCTTCTCCTTTTTTATTACCAGAGCAGAAGGAACAGGAGCCTGATCCTAGGCTGTGGAAAGGGGCTGGATGAGTTTGATCTCAATATTGCCACATACTGGCTGCAAGACCTTAGGCAAACTTATTTAATCTGTTTTAGCTTCAATATCTCTAGCTTAGAGTGAGGATGATAATGTATCCACCTCACAGTTGTTGTGGGAATTAGAGATGATTGTTGTCAAATGCAGTGAGTGCTCTATAAGTGTTATTATAGGGATTATCATCGCTAGGCTGGCATGGACTGGGAAGAGAGGTCTAAGGGTAACAGCCTACTAAACTAACTGGCATGCCAACTTGTTCAGTAACATCTTGGGCAGCACTGGATGGTGCAGGGTGGGTCCTCTGAAGTCCATGGGAAGGTTCACAGCTGGCGAGAGTGCCCGAGACTGTCATCAGGGCAAGCAGGAAACAGAGAGTGGTTGATAGGTGAAAGAAAACAGAAGTCATGAGATTAGAGTCTGGCTGAGGCTGAAGAACCACTTTGGTGGGAGAGGATATATTTGGCGGAGTATACTTTTGATTTCAAGATGATCGATGCATTGAGTAGCTCTGGGTCTAGAGCGTCATAGTTGGAGTGGATGCTGACTGGACATGCTGGTCACTGGTACATAGGAGGTAAAAAAAAGTGAAGCTAAAATGTAGGTATGTAGATAATCACAATGATAAAGTTTTCTAGAATTATGCCAAGGGGTAGCGACGAAAACTGAGTATTCTAAAATTCTCAGTCAGGTCCATGTGTCCCTAGGGATGGGTCTTAAATGTTAATGAGACATAAGAATCACCTGGGAAGAATGTTTCAAATGCAGACCCCTGGGATTCATCATTGGAGTGTTAATACTTACTCATAGCATCTTTATAAAATAAATATTTATCAGTAAATGCCAAAGTATTTTGCATCCAATTATCTAATAAGATATTAGACTTGTGATTTAAATTGAAGTCATATTTTTATCCTGAAATGATTACTACTGATTTAACTCAAAATTATTAATAGAAATACAATTTGTTTTGGTTACTGTGAAAAGTCTTGGCAGATCTAAGCTTGAATTTCTCCTCTGCTACTTGCTACCTATATGACCTTTTGCAAATGACCTATCTTTGGCTTTCTTATCTATAAAACAGAGATAACGATACTTTCTTGCAGGGTTATGGAATAAAAGCAGACTCATTTAGCTCACAGAATCACTAGTAATTCTCAATTCTAGTTAACTTACATTTCTAAACACAAACAGTAGAAATAAATATGAAACATTGCTTAGTACCATTTATAAGCTGTAATTTTTCTGAAACTCTTAGCCTATTTTATTCAGCATATAAAAGGATAAAGTATCTTTTTCAAAGATAACTTTTGGAAGCAACTTATTTAGTCAAGCTACACACATGTATGATACATATATATGAATGATTCGTAATTGGTTGCAGTAGAAATAATTTGAGTTGACAGCACTGAGAAAGTAGAGCAGTTTTAGTCAAATGTAGATTGATCAAAAATATATTTTAAATAGTAAGTCATGTAGAACATTTACTATTCAAAGATGTCTTATTTACATTATAAGCTCATCCTTGGTTACTTCTACTTAATCTTGAGGTATCAAAACTGGGAATATGTTGAAGGTTAGCGTAATGACACCAAATTTTGATTAATACAAAACTTCCGTTTAACACAGTAGATTGAACACAGTCATTTATCTTCACTGAAGCCCGAATGAAATTATAATAAAGAACTTTTTAAAAGTTATAATTCACACCCCAGTTGATGTGGCTCAGTTGGAGTGTCATCCCAACTGAGTCAAAAGGTCGTAAACCAAAAGGTCGCAGGTTCGATTCCCAGTCAGGGCACATGCCTGGATTGCGGGTTTGGTCCCCATTCGGGGCATGTGTGAGAGGCAAGTAATAGATGTTTCTCTCTTGCGTCATTGTGTCTTTCTCTCTTTCCCTCCCTTCCTCTCTTTCTAAAATCAATAAGCATGTCCTTTAGAGAATACAGAAGAGAAATACCTAAACCCACCCAGATCAACAAAACAATTACAATGTTTACAAAAATAAAAGTTATAATTCACAAGAACAAAAAGAGTAGAGGGGAAAATACCATCAACATTTGGGAATAGAGAAGGTGGATGGTGAGTGGCAGCTGACTGAGCAGAGCAGAGGGAACTGCAGTCTAAGCTGAGACTCAGGTGCCTATTGCAGGACTGGGACATGCAGCATGCCGAAGTGTCCCACAGAACTCCAAAAAGGTTCAGGACTTGAAAGCACCATGAACCTTAAAAGGTAAAGGGTATTGAAAGTACATACATGGAGAGAACATACATGGAGAAGTTAGACCTCCTGAGCTGTGTTCAGGACGTCTAACCCCAAGCCCTAGCTCATTAAGTGATGCTAGGGTGCACCCAGAAGGCCTCAGACTTGAATAATAAATAATTTGTATTATTTATTCTGGACACATTTGAGAGAAGGTAGAGCTATTACTATGCTGAAAACAGGAATTAAGTGAAAGTCACATATCAGTTACGCTCTTCAGACTTCTTTCTTCACTGGCTCCCAGAACTCTGGCAACCAGACTTATGTCCCCTGCACAGAATTTTGGAGGGCTCATCTGGGACACTGACCAGCCCAAGAAAAAAGACGTGCAGGTATGGATATTTGCGTAGTTCTCTGATGAAACAGCTGGGTCTGCATCTTAACACCTTCTGATGCTGAACACCCCCCGCCCCCCGCGCCCCGCACATGACTTCTAATCCACTTTTTGGTCCCTCACTCTTAAATATGAACGGACAGCTAAGGAAGAATACCCAGTTGAGGAAATCTAATGTGAAAGAGACCAAACCAGAAAATAAACTCATAATAATACATATTTTTAAACCCACAGAGAAATGAAAGACTATGAGGAGAGCAAATGAAAGCTTAAATTTTTTAAATTAATAGTCTCAGATATATGAGGCCATCTTGCATTTATGAGGCATGAACAGGATTCTGTAGAAAAAGAATAACTAGCAAGAAAGAGCTCTTAGAAATAAAATATATGATAACAGGAGTAGAGAAAACTTCAACTGGAGCATTGGAAGATAGTGTTATGTATATAAGAGAACAAAAAGACTGAGAAAAGCTAAGAATGTTAAGTAAATTAGATAATTAATTATTAAGTCCCATATATAATTATTAGGAGTTCAGAAAAAAAAATAGAAAAAGAGACAAATTTATTAAAGAGATAATAAGGAAAATTGTTAAGAATAGGAGGAAATGAAAAAGTGTGAAAGGACCCAAGTACTTGGTAAAATGAGTGGAAAAAAAATCCATGGTCAATACATATTTTTGTAAATTTTACTACTCTGAGAATAAAGATTACCAAAAAAGCCTTGAGAAAGGTCTTATATTAAAGATTGGAAATTAAAAGAACTTCAGCTTTTTAGCAACAATGGAAGTAGAAAATGGTAATACCTTTATTTTACTTTATATATATTTAGCCAAGTTTTCATCAAGCGTGAGGAAATAGTCATTTCTAGGCATACAAGGGCTCAGTTTTAGCTCATGTGCCCACTTTATCAAGAAACTGCTGGAGGATATGGCCTACAAACAATGGAGTAAGCCAAGGAGGGGAAGGATGAACACAGAAGAGTGATGAACCATGGCTGGTGTGGCTCAGTGGGTTGAGCGCTGGACTGTGAAGCAATGGCTTGCCGATTTGATTCCCAGTCAGGGCACATGCCTGGGTTGCAGACCAGGTCCCCAGTAAGGGGCATGCAAGAAACAACCATACATTGATGTTTCTTTCCCTCTGTTTCTCCCTCTGTTCCCTTCTCTCTAAAAATAAATTAATAAAATCTTAAAAAAAAAAAAAAAGAAGAGAGATGAATTGCTCTGAGAGGGTCCATCCATTTTAGAAAAGAAACGAAGCAAATTTCCAGAATGATGGTGGAGAGAAATTTGAGCAGTCAGACTGAATGCAGGGAGACTTCTTTATGATTCCATAAGCAGTGTTTCAAAGGGGAAAATAAATGAAGCTAATAGATTGTCTGATATGCTTGACCATATTGAGAGGAGTTTTATAAGCTCTCTTGGACAGTTTTAAGATGAAGTAGTGATAGGTATGTTTTTTAAAAACTAAGCAAACAAGGCAACTATTAACACTAAGGAAAAACTCAGATTTATAAGAAAAGAAATATACTGCATGGTTCAGTTAAAAACAATATTTATATAACTGTAATAATTAAATGTAGAATGTGGATTTAAGCCAGAATTGTAATATAACTTATTGGGGTACTGGGGTAGGTGGAACCTCATTTTCCATAGCAGGAAATCTGTGACTAATATTTAAAGTTAAAAAATAAATTAATATTTTTCTGGCATATTATGTAGAAATAATGGAGGTAAATACCAGAAGAAATAATTGAAAGAATTGAATGTGGCTGCTTAGAAAGGACAGAAAAGGTGGAGAGATCTAGGCAAGGGACTAATCTTCATAAATAAACCCACATGAGTACTGTTTGTTTAAGGGATGTATATGCATTATTTTTGGTAAACATAAAAGCGAATTTAAAAACTCTTTTTATTATCTGCAACATTCCCTAAAGTGTTTCATGTGGAATGCTAGACTGAGAAGACAGCCACTGATAAAACCTTTCCATGATCAATTAAGTTTCAGAAACACTTTACCCCTATATTTGCCTCATGGAGGCAGTGCATGTCAGTGCATTAAGGGTTCTGAGAATTTCTGTAGTAAAGAAATTTGTTTGACTCAGCATTTCACAAATTTCTTACCTAAAGAACAAATTTGTGTGTAATACATATTAAAATTCTGTGACTAGGTATTCTATATAATTGTTACCAAAAATTTTAAACTTTTTGTTATCTGATCCACAAGAGAAGAGCTTCTGAAAAATAAACCTCCTTCATTTTTAACAAGACTCCCTACAAACTAAATGAATGATTTTCCTTTTCTTGCTCTGAGAAGATAACGTGTGAACAAAACATTTGCTGTATATTGGGGAGTGGGAGGCATTTACAGTGTCTACATACTCTGTAGCTTTCCAGAAAATCTGGGCAGACAACTGAATGGGGATGGAGAGAACAGGGGAACGAAGGATTATTTCTCACGTACTACCAACGTGAATGGTCTCTGCTATAGGCGCCAATGCATTTTCTAATTCAGCTCCCATCAGAGCCCTTGGTGTGGGCAGGGTAGCAGTTATTGGAGTTGAGGGGGTGATTGAGTTGCATGAAATCATCTGGTTGTTTAGGGGCCAACATCAGAGTCAGATTTTCAGACCCATTCCCCACCCACCCCCAAACTTGTCTTCTTCTGACTTTTGAGTTGAAACAAATTGAATCAGTCCCAGATTTTTTTAAAAATATATTTTATTGATTATGCTAATACATTTGTCCCAGTTTTCCCCGCTTTGTACCTCTCCAACTGGCATCTCCGTTCCCTCCAACAATTTCCCCTTTAGTTTAGGTCATGCATATAAGTTCTTTGGCTTCTCCATTTCCTATGCTATTCTTAACATCCCCCTGTCTATTTCGTACCTACCAATTATATTTTTTAATCCCTGCACCTTTTGCCCCATTCTCCCCTTTCCCCCTCCCAGCTGATAACCCTCTAAATGATCCCCATATCTATGATTCCGTTCCTGTTCTAGTTGTTTGCTTAGTTTGCTTTTTTACATTCAGTTGTTGATAGTTGTGAATTTGTTGCCCTTCAGTGTTTATAGTTTTGATCTTTTTCTTCTTAAATAAGTCTCTTTAACATTTCATGTAACTATGGCTTGGTGATGATGAACTCCCTTAGCTTTACATTGTCTGGGAAACACTTTATCTGCCCTTCCATCCCAAATGATAGCACTGCTGGATAGAGTAATCTAGGTTGTAGGTCTTTGCTTTTCATCACTTTGAATACTTCTTGCCAGTCCCTTCTTGCCTGCAAAGTTTCTTTTGAGAAATCAGCTGATAGTCTTATGGGAACTTTTTTGTAGGTAACTCTCTGCTTTTTTCTTGCTGTTTTTAAAATTCTCTCTTTATCTTTAATCTTTGACATTTTAATTATGATGTTTCTTGGTGTGTTCCTCTTTGGGTCCAACTTGTTGGGGACTCTGTGTGCTTCCTGGATTTGTATACCTACCTCCTTCACCAAATTAGGGAAGTTTTCTTTCATTATTTTTTCAAATAAGTTTTCAATTTCTTGCTCTTCCTCTTCTCTTTCTGCCACCCCCCCACACCCCATGACTCGGATGTCGGTACATTTGGGGATGTCCCAGAGGCTTCTTAACTATCCTCGTTTTTTTTGAATTCTTATTTATTGTTCGGGTTGAATGCTTATTTCTTCCTTATGTTCCAAACCGTTGGTTTGGAACGGTTGATTTGGAAGGGGTTCCTCCCCTTCACTGTTGGTTCCCCGTGGGTATTTTTTTCTTTTGCTTTGTGTAACCTTTGTTTCTTCCTTTATGTTGTTGCCATACTCAAGGAGTTCCTTGAGCATCCTGATCACCAGTGTTTTGAACTCTGCATCTGATGGGTTGACTATCTCCATTTCACTTAGTTCTTTTTCTGGGGTTTTGTTCTGTTCTTTCATTTGGGCCATATTTCTTTGTCTCCTCAATTTGGCAGCCTCCCTGTGTTTATTTCTGTGTGTTAGGCAGAGCTGCTTTGACTTGCTGTCTTAGGAGCATGGCCTATTGTAGAAAAGGCACCTGTAAACTGTGTGGAGCAGAACCTTAGGTAATCACCAGGGTGGGACAACCCATTTCCTCACTTTGTGGCTCTGTATCAGGGGGAGGGTTCAGAGAGGGGATAGTACTGCTACCTGGCTTCTGGAGGTTTACCCGGCACTTGCCCCATTTCCAGTCACTTCATTCACTCTCCACATGTGACTGGCGCCCTTCTAACTGTTGCCCTGGTGGTGAATTCCAGAGTGGATGGGTTTGCATATGTGCTAAGACTATGCAGGCCCTTTAAGTGGAGTCTTCTGAAACTCTAACAGTCTCTTCCGCCACCCCAAAACCTACTGATTTTTCAGCCAGAAGTTATGGGGATTTATCTTCCCAACGCTGGAACCTTAGGGTCTGCGGTCTGACCTGGGTCCAGGATTGCTCGCTCCCAAGGCATCCCTCTGGATTTTTATCCTCCACAAATGAATGTGGCACTGTGCATTCCATTGCCGCCACCACTGCCTCTCCATGCCATACCACACTTCCTCACCTCTCCACCCCTCCTGCCCACCTGGATGAATGTAGCTTCTTTAAGTCCTTGGTTGTCTGATTTCCATACAGTTCAATTTTCTGACAGTTCTGGGTGTTATTTGTTTAGAAGTTTAGTTGTAATTCTTTCTTTCTGTGGTTGCACAAGGAGCCCAAGTGTGTCTACCCACACCTCCATCTTGACCAGAGGCCCGATGCATATTTTCTTAAATGTGCATTTTGGTATGGTTGCCTCAGAGATCTGTGCAGGTGAACAGAGCCCTTCCCAGTCACAAGTGAGGCAGGGCGGTAAACGACGGTGAGCGGGAGGCTTAAATGTCAGAGTGCTGGCCTCCCGAGTGTGGGCCCAGATGTTGATACCAGTGCACCTTTAGTTATTGAACAGAGATATGATATTTTATAATACATTTGGTGGGAGGGGATATGACCCATTCCCAACAGTAATGGTGGCTTATAATGGCAGTGATTCTCACAGTGGGCAGAGGGAAACATACAGCTTCATGTGTGTTCCTAGAGAAGAGTCTGATAGCACTGTCTACCCTTGAAAAACATTTGAATAGATGGTTTAAACCATTTCTGCATTAAGGGCATCCTTCCTCAGCTGGTTAGCTAATGAAAGTGACATATGTTAAACTGTATAGTTGTAGGGGAAAATACCTATAAATAGCTTTTCTAAAAACTCTTGTGTATATAAAGTGACATTGCTATTACCAATACCTTTTGTGGACAGGAATAGATATTGCCTTGATAAAAAGTAAAACATAGAATCGTGGATAGAATATAGCTATAGGCAGAAGACAAGTACTGATGCCAATGGCTAAGTTGTCAGATAGTTCAGAAGATGATTAACCATCCAAGTCTGCCTCAAGGATCCCTTGCATAGGCTTTCATAAGCGATAGGAAATGCATTTTTCATCAAGTAGGAAAAGTTAATATTTAGAATATGAACCAAAACGAAGAACCTAAAACCACTTACATGGGTTTGGCTAGTTAGCAGTTAGAAATATGGACCTGAGATTTGGGCTTACTAAAAATGTCAGCTTACGTTTTTAGTAACAGGGTGTGGGGGAAAATAGATGATGAATGTGTAATTTATAAAGGATAAGTTCAGATAATTATATAGGCTTTGAAGAAAATAAAGCGGGATAATGTTATAGTCGTACGGTGGTGGGGAGGGCTGCTTTGACTAGGGCGAGCAGGGAAGGCCCTTCTGAGAAAATACGTGAGAACTAAGACCTGGACAAGAAGACAGCCAGGTCAGGATCTAGGGTTGTGCAGCTCCAAGCAGAAGGAACAATAGATGCAAAGACCCTGAATCATGAAAAATAGGTAAGTTTAGGAGAATGAAGTAGAGCTAGAAAGAAATGTAGTCTCAGACTTAAAAATTTTTCATCTTTCCAGTACCATCATAATATTCATTAGAATGCTTATTGAAATTCTCTCACAATAAGTAGTTATATTGTACTTAAAATCAGACATAAATGTATGATTTAATGAAAATATTTCTTATTTTCAAACTCCTGGATCCTTTGTTTTTCCCTTTTGTATGCAGCATATTATCAAAATTTTTCTGAAAATAGCTGTATCTTGAACAATGTGATTTTAGTAGTTTTGGTTAATTATAAATGACTCATAATTTTAACACAGTCTTTTTGTTGGACTTGAAATCAGCTTAGGGGTGTGTTAAAGTTTAGAAACATTCTCAAGGATTCACTTAGACTTTGAAACTTAATTTCTGTCTCTTAGCGAGGGGGTGTCAGTGCATGTGTTAATGAGATTTAGTGCTCATGCATAATTTGGGGAAGTCTTTTTTTTTTTTTTTGCTTTATGTATTTAAGTAATGCTAGGAACTGTGCTCTTTCTGTTTGTGATTTTATTTTATTTTATTTGTCACATGTGGATTATAAACTAAGTTTAGAAAACCTTTTAAAGAAAACCGTAACAGATTTATTTGAGATCTTATGGCGTATCTTTAGTAGTATTTGACCAGTTTATGTTCTAGAGAATAGCCTGCCAAACTCTTGAATTTCAATAAAAGACTGCCTAAGCAATCTAAGCATGTAGTGTACTGCCTTTCAGAAAGTTGGGGATGCTGGTGCTAGGCCGGCTTAGCAGGGGTATGGCGCACAGACCTGGCTTGTACAGAAGAAACGAATGGCATTCTCAGAGTAGAAATGGTTTTGGATCCAAAAGAGGAGTTCCAAAGCACCTCATCCAAGGGAGCTATGGAAAGGCAATAACTAGGTTCTACAGTGGAGGTCCATTTGGATGCCGAATGAAAAGTGGACCAGGAGAACTTTCCCTCGGGCAGTGCTTCTCCAAAAAGGGAGTAGAGTTCTGTATCTGCCCAGGATGAAGTAACAGGGACTAGATTTACTCTCCCACCTGACACAACCAAAAACCAGACAACAATAACTGAAATAAATGTTTTTAAGACATTGGACATCAAGCAAAGGAGAAAAGTGAACCTTGATAGACAGGAAACAAATGAAGTGAGCAATGTGACTATCCCAGTATTCTGCCTTGATAAAGTTTCATGGCTGCAGTGTAGGGAGGAGGGGAAGCCAGGAAGACCCTGGTAGGCTCTCTGAGTTAAAAAGACAGAGTTGAGAGTCTGTCTCCACCAAGACAGAGGCCACAAGATACAATACCAGAGAGGAAAAGAGCTGTACAGAGAGAATCCCGGAAATCTGCAGAAGGTTTCCCTTGAATATTCATTCAGCAGAGTGCTGATAATGTATGTGAGGCTATGTGAGGCAGGAGGAAGAAAACATCCAGAAGGATTAGTTAATAGTACTAGGTGCCTACACGGTGCCTATTCCTAACAGCCAGACTGGAAAAACTTAATAATCCACAGGACACTGGGAAGAGCACTCAGGAAGGTCCCTCCAGTAGCGGGTATAATGAGCCTTTGATCCAGATCTGCCTAATAATCATAAAAGCAAACCTCAAAAAAAGTGATCCTTTGAATTATTTTCAAGTAATTATTCCAAAACAAAGCTCAAGAAGATTTGTAGGAATACAAAAATATTTAGCACCCAACAAGATAAATAAAATGTCTAGCATTAAAACAAAAATTAATAGGCAAACATTGAGAAGATAATCAAAGCCAATTCAGAACTAACAGATGTTTGAATTAGCAGACAAAGACGACATTAAAACCGGTTATTGTAACTCTAAGTTAAAAAAATTAAGTAGAGACATTGAAGATTTTTTTTTAAAGCTCAAATTTGCGTCTTTCTTCTCCATTTTCCCCTTTTACTGCTTCCCTGATTAGATGCTTGATTTTATATAGTTCCCAGGTGGTTAATTGATAGCAAATTATATTTATTACAATATAGTAATCATGCTTGCTAGGCCGCTGACCTCTTGATAAGAGACTACGAATTTGCTGGTTTCATGAATGTGTAATTACATCTTAACATTTTCTTTCAAAGTGAAACCTAAGCTTATGAGTTGGCAAGGAATTGAACTTAACAAAATTCTTGTTCCAAAATGTCTGTTGGAGAATAAATCTTTGACAGTTTCAGACTTTATATGTAGTTATGAGAATAAATATAGCTAGAATATTTAACAGATTATTTCATCTTTGGGTTGATAGTAAATAGAGTAGAGGACTGATATTTTAAGCTTTAAGCTTCTTCAAGCTTTATTTTGAACA
Organism: Mormoops blainvillei; assembly: GCA_004026545.1. NCBI lineage: Eukaryota > Metazoa > Chordata > Mammalia > Chiroptera > Mormoopidae > Mormoops > Mormoops blainvillei. The sequence goes on along the minus strand of PVJD01004482.1, from coordinate 5,950 downwards.
ATGAGTGAGTATCTGCCATCAATATTAAAAACTTAATATTAAAATTAACAATACTAATTTCATATAATTATGTATTATATAAATATATGTTTATTGTATATAACAAATATGTAAGTATAAAAATTATATACAATTATATATATTTATAACATTAATTTTAATAATAAATATCAATGTTAATGCTAAACATTATCAATATTAATATTAAAACTATTAAATGTTGCCCTGACTGGTGTGGCTCAGTTGGTTGGGCATCGTCCTACAAAGTGAAGGGTTGGTGGCTTGATTGCCAGTCTGGGCACATGCCTGGGTTGCAAGTTCATCTCCAGTTGGGGCACATGTGAGAGGCTACTGATCGATGTTTCTCTCTCACATTGATGTTTCTCTCCCTGTCTTTTTCCCTCCCTCCTTGTCTCTCTAAAAATAAATTAATAAAATATTTTAAAAAACAAATCAATGTTTCTCCAGTTGGTTTATGGTAGTCTTTTTCTCCCAGTTGTGTAAATACCATTCTGTATATTGGGATTCATAATGGTTTTTGTTTTTAATAGAGACAATATAACACTGAAGCATATATTTGAAGTTGAAAGTTGTCAAGACTAAATATATAGCAATCTCAAGAAAGGTTTATTGAAATTCAGCAAAACATAATTATGATTATCTTGGGTTTTAAAAAAAGGTCTTTTTTTCTGAAGACAGATTATTGGTAGCTTGTGCGTTATAATGTACAGATTGTATATTACTTTTAATGTCTTAGAATCAGTTTATTAATTTTGGAATAATATTTTGTGTCATATATGATCCACTACCATTTTGGAGTTTATGTTTCTTCATTGGTTACTGTTTTTTCAGAGATAGTTTTCGGAACTTTGAAATCAGCTACTTTAGCCTTCAGATGAGCATAGCTAAACCCATGGCATGACCTTTTGCTTTTCTCTTTCCTGGTATTCTTGAAATGGGTCTAGAAATAGGACAGGTGGAGACATGCTTAGAAGTCTGTCCTACCTGCTCTGACATTAGTGGTAGGAAAATCAGGTGCTGCTCCTCTCCGTGGCAGCCTCTTCCTCTTGCCCTTCGGTGCTGTGTTCTAGCAGGGTTATAGTCACGCAGTTTTACTGTGGCTGATGAAATTTGACCGTTTTCCTTGCCTGCCTTCTACCATTTCTAGTCCTTAGTTCTGGGTTAGAAGATTGGCACTTAATTGTTTCGAAGAGCATGCACTCTTGGCTACTGGAGAGGTCTGGTGCTGGATTTCAAAGAGGGATATTGTCCCCCAGAGCAGGCAACATTTTCCTTTCTCTCTGGAAGTTGCATGTCATGTTTTGTTTATGACCATTCTTACCAGTTTACTAATATCAAAGAAGTGCATGATTGTCATATAAAATAACATTACGTCTTTGAGGAAGAGAAAATAGAAGTTGATATATAGCTCTCTAGGGTTAATTCAGTTGAGAATTTATCAGTTGCTATCAATATTTTGTGCTTTTACATGGATTTTAAAAAGTTGAAAAGTATCCTTTAAAATTACAAAATAAATAATGGACTACCTTGAGGAAAGTTAAAACACTATTTTATTTCATAAGTGAACTTTAAAAAAAAAATCCTCACCCAAGTATATGTTCATTGATTTGAGAGAGAAAGAGAGAGAGAGAGACAGACAGACAGACAGACAGACATCTGTGTGAGAGAGAAACATCATTCGGTTACCTCCAGTACGTTCCCCGATCGAGGACCGCACCTGCAACCTAGGTATGTTTCCTGACCAGGGATTGAACCCCCAACCTTTCAGTGTACAGGATGATGCTCCGCCCAATTGAGCTCCTGACCAAGGCACTTTATAAATGAACTTTTAAAAAGATTTATTAATTCAAATGAACAGATAGCACACTAAAGTTAAAATATTGTGGGTTTTTAAAAAGATTTTATTTATTTATTTTTAGAGAGATGGGAAGGGAGGGAGAAAGAGAGAGAGAGAAACATTGATCGGTTGCCTCTCTCACGCCCCCACCTGGGGACCTGGCCAACAACGGAGGCATGTGTCCTGGCTGGGAATCAAACCAGCGTCCCTTTGGTTCACACCCAAGCACTCGATCCATTGAGCCACACCAGCCAGGGCTAAAGTTTAAATAGAAAAGATTAGTTAATAGAAAAGATTGTATAAAGATTATATAATATGAAGATATCAATAAAGACCAAATTCGTGATGTACTTTAAATATTTAATCTATATTTTTTCTTAGCTTTTATGTGGCAAAGTTCACTGACAAATCAATCTCCATTTACCTAACCTCTTGAAACTGTCCATGCTTGACTTCTATAATACTAGTATCTTAAATTTTCTTCTCTACCTTAGGTTAGTTTTTATTTTCCATTATAGATTATTTACTGTTGGTATTCTCTTGGATTCTGTTGTTGGTTATCACCTCCTCCCATTCTACACATTGCCCCTGGGCAAGCTCTTCCATATCCTTGGCTTATCTCCCACCCAGATAATGACCATTATCAAATCAGTCTTCAGTTTGGGTCTCCCTCTCTTTACCACCAGAACCACTTGCCACCTGGACATCTCTACTTGGGTATACCAACAGACTGCCTCAAGAGAAGCATGCCCCAAAGTATCTTCCACGGCAAAATTTGACCTTTTTTTGTCTCAATAAGGTATCACCTTACAGATTTACCCACAAACATTGGAGTAATTGTCATCTCTTTCTCCCTCTCTACTATGTCTACTCAGTCCATTCCAATATTTCCTTGAGTCTTTTCTTCCATTTCTGTCATCGCTGGTCATTTCCACATCTTCGTAGCCTCAATGATAATGATAGCTTCCTAGTCTTTCTGTCTATAATCTTGTTCTCAAACCATTTATATTACTGTGAGAGTGTTCACTTTTTTTTTCCCTAAAATGCAGATACGGTTAAGGCTTCTCACCATCTTCAGTATAAAAATAAGCTGTGATGGTGATAATGATATAAATTAGCTAACAATAGCATTTACTATGTAGCAGGTGCTGTGCTTAAAAATCTTAGTCTAAATTAAGTCAGAATTTTCATAATCACCATTTGAGTGATTATGAAAAAAAATTTAAAAAATTTTTTAATTCTTTCTTTTTTTTAATCCTCACCCGAGGATATGTTTATTGATTTTATATAGAGAGAGAAACATTGATGTGAGAGAGAAACATCGATTGGTTGCCTTCTCTCCAAACCCCAACTGGAGATCCAACCCACTACTCAGGCATGTGCCCTGACCAGGGATCAAACCCGCAACCCTTTGGTGCACAGCCGATGCTCCAACCAACTGAGCCACCTGGCCAGGACATGTATACTTTTCTTTTTACCAAAAAGAAAAATGAGACAAGAGTAGAGTAATTTACTAGGAGTTGCAGAGCCAAGAAATGGCAGAGCCCACACCAGACCATTTGTTCTTCCGACTTAAAAGTCTGTTCATACCCTTAATCCATACTGTGGGTTTGGATTCTATGGAATATGAAAAAGACCATGCTTTTCTCAGTGCATTGACCATTTCAGCTCTTGTTACTGATAATTGTAAACAATGAGCAAGCAAGGTTTTTAGTAATGGTGCCACTGGATGAGGAATACATTTGGATGTGAGATACATGATTTTTTTTTTTTAATCCACCGTCCACTCTATCCACAAAAAACTCACCACACCTGTAAAGATACACATTTTCAGGTGGCATGGCATGACTGTAGAATGCTGAGAAACAATAAACCACTGCCTGGGTAACAATGAATGATAGGGTGCTTGGTTTTTTTGTTTTTGTTTTTAAGAAACTGGGTAGCCAATTAAAAATTTGAGTTTAAAAAATTAGTAACAAAGGCATTAGAATTCTTTTAATAATTTTACAACAAAAAATGTAACCAATTAGTTGCAGTGGTCTAGTCACTGAACACTTTTCAGTATGTCATTGAGAATAAAGGTACTTAACAGACCCCTTTTTGAAAATAACAGGATATTATCCAGGGCATGTTGGGGCATCAATGATGATGGCTTTCAACTTTCAACAGTTTCCTGAAATGAATGTAGTTTCACAGAGCTGGGTGGACGCAGATGTTGCCCAGAAATTTTGTGATAGCTCTGAGTTTTATGTACATGATTCTGGCATTCAGGCCACTTGATGTGTCTAATTAGGTAACTTCCTGGTGGGGCTAAAAAATCTCAGGTAGGCCACACTTGCATTCAGATGGGCTGCATTTGGTCCATGAGCTGCATTCTTGTTGTTAAAGATTGTGCACACGTGGAGTCAGAGGTGCAGCTTTTATTACCAGTCCTATCACTTATTACCTCTGTGGCCTGTCATCCTCAAACTTCATTTTCCTCATGTATTTAATGAGGATGATGGTACCTACAATAAGGTATCGTGGGTTATAGGAGCTAATATATGTAAGATGCTTTATACAATGTGTGAGATACAGTAAGAACACTGATAAATATTCTGTATCTCTGTCTCATCCTTCTTTATTCTGCTTGTCTCAGCCACCTGCCTCCCCCTTTAAATCAGATAGATTTTCGTGGAAAACAGGTCTAGGAAAGTAATTTTCTTGCAAGTTTGGTGGGAATTTAATCCTTGCTGCCACCAATCAGCCCATTTCCTAGACCTTCATTATCTTTTTGGAGGTCATTTTTTAAATTCCAAATCATCTTTGTTACCATATCACTCAGATTCTTTTCAACATTAACTGCCAGGATTCTAGGATATTATCATCTTATTACTTTCTAGGCTCTGCTTCCCCAAAGTAGATAAATATATGAAACTATATTATACTAATAGCATTATAAATAAGGACTTAGTACAGTTTTTAGAATGAACTAACTGCTTTTCAAGAAGCTTGTTTTATAGATAATGTGTTTCAAATGTCTTGTTCTGTAACACATCTCCTGGGCAGGATCTATGTAAGAAATGGCAGCAGGGACTTTTAAGATGCAGACAGTTTTGAAAAAATTTACCTCTAGCTTAAGGCCAACTCTACTCCCAGCCCTCAACCTGCCTTCTTCCCTGTTGATCACAAACCCATCGAACCTGTAAGTGCACATTTTCATGACTCTAGAATGCTAGGAAACACCAGATTCGGTAATAATAAGTGATAGGTGGTCCTGTTGAAAGAGACCTTGTGAGATCATACCTATGAAAAAGTAGTTGCAGTGATAGATTCTGTCCATCAGCCGTAATGAGAAGCTGCTCTGCAAGTGTGTTCTGTACAAAAAGTATTGCTGATCACACTCTAAAAGAATCTTTTTCCTAAACATTTTCCACTGTTAAGGAAGGAAAGAATAAACAAATGGGACCACGTCAAATTAAAAAGCTACTGCATGGCTAAAGGAAACATCAGCAAAAAAAAAAAAAAAAAAAGGGAATCCATCATATGGGAAAACATGTTTGCCGGTGAATGATACCTTGGGCAAGGGTTTGATCTCCAAAATATATAAAGAACTCCCATGATTCCACACCAGGAAGATAAATAATCCAATTTAAAAACGAGCGAAGGTTCTGAACAGACACTTCTCCAAGGAGAACATACAGAGGGCCCAGAGACACATGGAAAAATGCTCAACATCACTTGCCATCAGAGAGATGCACATTAAAACCACAATGAGATACCACTTCACACCAGATAGAATGGCCATCATAACCAAATCAACAAACAACAAGTGCTGGTGAGGATGTGGAGAAAGGGGAACCCTAGAGCACTGTTGGTGGGAATGCAGACTGGTGCAGCCACTGTGGAAAACAGTTGGGAATTTCCTCAAAAAACTAAAGATGGTATTGCCTTTTGATCCAGCAGTTCCACGGCTGGGATTATACCCTAAGAACCCTGAAACACTAATTCAAAAGAACCTATGCACCCCAATGTTCATAGCAGCACAATTTACAATAGCCAAGTGCTGGAAACAGCCTAAGTGTCCGTCAGTAAATGAGTGGATCAAAACAC